>PVIY010000104.1:0-240542 GCA_004026745.1 Myrmecophaga tridactyla
ACTCAAATGGGTGGAGACATGTCATCCCCTAATCCAGTTTAACAACCATTCTTAACTAAATCACATCATCCAGGGAGATGATCTCATTACAGTTTCAAACACACAGCATTGAATAGAGATTATTCTACCTTTATGAAATGGGATTTATATTAAAACATGGCTTTTCTTAGGGGGCATACTTCCTTTCAAACCAGCACAAGGGCATATATGAACAACCCACAGCCAGCATCATACTCAACATCTTCAAGACCTACTCAATGGTGAGAGACTGAAAGCCCTTCTCCTGAGATTGGAAATAAGACAAGGATGCACACTGTCAACACTAATATTCAGTGTTGTGCTAGAAGTTCTAGCTAGAGCAAGCAGGAAAGGAAAGGAAATAAAATGCATCCAAATCAGAAAGAAAGAGGTAAAACTTTCATTATTTGCAGATGACATGATCCTATACTTCGAAAATTTTGAGAAATCTATGACAAAGCTACTTAAGCTAATAAGCAAATTCAACAGTCACAGGATACAAGATTAATATACAAAAATCAGAAATATTTCTATATACAAGTAATGACCTAACTGAGGAAAAAATTAAGAAAAAAAGTTCATTCATGATAGCAACTAAAAGAATCAAGTATCTTGAAATAAACTTAACTAGGGATGTAAAGGATCTGTACACAGAAAAATACAAAACTAAAAGAAATCAAAGAAACTCTAAATAGGTGGAAAGTCATTCTGTGTTCATGGATAGGAAGGCTAAATATCATTAAGATTTCAATTCTACCCAAATTTATCTACAGATTTATTGCAATACCAATCAAAATTTCAACAAACTACTTTGAAGACTTGGAAAAGCTAGTTATCAATTCATTTAGAAGGGAAAGGGGCCCTGAATAGAAAAAAGAAGAATAAAGTAGAGCCATACACTTCCCGATTTTAAAGCCTATAAAACCACAGTGGTCATAACAGCATGGTACTGGCACAAAGATAGACATATTGATCAATGAAATTGAATTGAGAGTTCAGAAATAGACTCCCAGATCTATGATCAATTGACCTTCAACAAGGCCCCCAAATCCACTGATTTGGGACAGAATAGTCTTTGCAATAAATGGGGCTGGGAGAACTGGCTATTCATAGCCAATGGAATGAAAGAGGACTCCTACCTCACCCTATACAAAAATTAACTCAAAGTTGCTCAAAGACCTAAATATAATGGCCAGTATCATAAAACCTCTAGAAGGCAATATAGGGAAACATCTTCAAGAACTAATAATAGGAGGTAGCTTCTTAGGCCTTACACCCAAAACACAAGAAATGAAAAAAAAATATGGTGTGCTGGTTTGAAAGGATTATGTGCCCTAGAAAAGCCATGTTTTAATCCTGATCCATCTCCTGGAGGCAGCTATTTCTTTTAATCCCTATTCAGTACTATAGGTTGGAAACTTGATTAGATTGTCTCCACAGAGATGTGACTCACCCAATTGTGGGTATTAAACCTGATTAGAGGGAGATGTGATTCCACCCACTCCAGGTGGGTCTTGATTAGTTTACTGGAATCCTTTAGAAGAGGAAGCATTTTGGAGAAAGCTTGAGAATGACGAGAGAGCCATGAGAAGTACTAGAGCCCATGCAATGCCCCTGGGGGAGCTGCATGAAACAAGCCTGGAGAGAAAGCTAGCAGAGGTTGCCATGTTTGCCCTGTGCATTTCCAGTTGCGAGAGAAACCCTGAACCAAGGTTTTCTTCAACCGAGGCCCCAAATTTACTGATATGGGACAGAATAGTCTTTGCAATAAATGGGGCTGGGAGAACTCGCTATCCATAGCTAATGGAATGAAAGAGTATTTCTACCTCACCTTCTTCAACCAAGGGATCTTTCCCTGGATGCCTTAGAGTGGACATTTCTATATCCTTGATCTAATTCGGACATTTTCATGGCCTTGGAACTGTAAACTTGCAACTTAATAAATTCCCCCTTTTAAAAGCCGTTCCATGTCTGGTATATTGCATTCCAGCAGTTAGCAAACTAGAACATATGGGAACTCCTCAAAACTTGAATGCTTCTATGCCTGAAAGGACTCTGTCAAAAAAAAAAAAAATGTAGAGGCAGGCAATTCAATGGAAGAAAATATTTGGAAACCACATATCTGATAAGTGTTTGATATCCAATATATATAAAGAAATTATACAACTCAACAATAAAAGAACAAATAACCCAATTATAAAATGGGCAAAAGATATGAATAAACATATTTCTGAAGAGAATACAAATGGCTAAAAAGCACATGAAAAGATTTTCATCTTCATTAGCTATAACAGAAATGCAAATCAACACTACTATATAATATCACCTCAAACCTGTAAGAATGGCTTCTATTAAACAAATAGGAAACTACAAATGTTGGAGAGGCTGTGGAGAAATTGGAATACTTATTCACTGATGGTGGAAGTGTATAATGATACAGCTGCTATGGAAAACAGTTTAGTGGCTCCTCAGAAAACTAAACATCCAGTTGCCCCATGACCCAGCAATACCACTACTCAATACATACCCAGAAGAGCTGAAAGCAGTGTCAGGAACAGACATTTATACACTGATGTTCATAGTGGTATTATTCACAGTTGCCAAAAGATGGAAACAATCCAAGTGTCCATCAACAGACCAGTGGATAAACAAAATGTGTATATACATATGATGGAATATTATGCAGCAGTAAGAAGAAAAATGAAGTCCTGAAGATATTACAACATAGATGAACCTTGAGGACTGTAATACTGAGTGAAATAAGCCAGACAGAAAAGGATAGATACTATATGATCTCTCTCAAAAAATGTAAACTCAGTCTTAAAATGTAGAATATAGGGAATCTAGAGATAGACAGGAGCTAGAAAAGGGGGGACAGTTACCTAAGATGTACAGCCTAGTTAGCAAAATTGAGATTAAAGTATGTGATTGGATAGAGGTGCTCATAGTTCATTATTGGGGTTATAATAGGGCCATATTGATGGTGACTATGACTAAAAGGGGTTATTTAGAGCCATATACCTCATGATTAGCACTACAAATATAAATAAGTTCTTGCGTGAACTACATCAAAAGTTTGACACTGTGCAAAGAGTTAATAATAGAAGGGTATATGGAAAAAAACTATTTATTACATGCTATGGTCTACATTTAACAGGAATACATAACTAGTACCAAGACTAGGGGTAAATAATTGTCAGGGTAGAGTGGGGAGATGAGTTAAGGCGAGTTTTGGATTTTCTTTTTGGTGTTGGTGTGTCTATCTGTTATTTTCTTCTTTGAAGCAATGAAAATTGTCTAAAATTGAGAGTGACGATTGTACAACTAAGTGAGGATACTGTGAAACATTGATTGTTTATTTTGGATAGAATATATGCTATATATCTCAACAAAATCTGCAGTTTAAAATGAATAAATAAACAGAAAGAGTCAAGTGCTAGAGAAAACATGGAGAGAGAGCTTTACTTATTCAATGTTTGTAGGGTAGCAGAATGGGGCAGCCCTCTTAAGGATAATATAGTGGATCCACAGGCAGCTAAATATAGGCTATATGATTAGGCAATTGCTAAAGGGAATAGACTTAAAAGAACTGAAAGCAGGGACTTGAATAAACATTTGAATACTGATGTTTATGGTGACATTATTCATGACACCCAGTGGATGGAGGTAGGGCCAAAGGTACATTGGCTGAGAAGTAGAAGGGCAACTGTGGTGTATACAATATGATGGAATATTGTGCAGTTATAGAAAGGAACAAAGTTAATAAGGCATGCAATGAGGTGAATGAATTTAATGTCTCCATGGACATTATGTTGAACAAAATAAGCTAGAAACAAAAGGATAAATACTGCATGATCTCCTTTATAAAATATTTATAAGAAAATTGGGGCCTAGATTGTACTCTTATAGCAGTCACATTTATTCCTAAGATTTAAGTGTTATTTCTAAATTATGAGATGCTGTGCTATATGTGCATTACCTGGTATTTTCTTGGCATCTCTGTGACACTAAGACTCAGAGTTGGAGTCTTTCCACAGTATGAAAGTCAGAATTGCTACACAGAGCAACTGTTAAAGAAGCTAAGAAAGAGATCAGCCTTCAATTAGAGATAAGAATGAAGCTGATCAGAATACAGCTAAGGTAAATGAGAATACAGGATAAAGGATGACACCGTCTGTATTTTAGAACTTCACCGAGTGTAGGAGACCAAAGGAAGAGAGGTTTATTTGTCCAAAACCTAAGTTTTCTGTAGCACACAATCTAACTTAACCTTTAACAACCTACAGACCTAGAACCTAGAATTGGGAATGAGATTTTGCAACTCCAGAGTATGTTGGTCAGAAAATTAAAAAGTATTGGCAAAATCCCTTGAGGAATTGGGAAAAAAATAAGGAACTATTAAATTTCCCCACCTGGGAAATCCCTGGTACTCCCAAACATTAGGACTCCCAAGTTAACAGGCCATGCTCTTGATCTTGAGGCTTGCTTTTATGAAACATATCTTTGTGGAGGAGCTACATCTACCTATAATAATGCCTAAGAGGTACTTCCAGAGAACCACTTTTGTTGCTCAGATGTGGCCTCTCTCTCTCTCTCAACCCAACTCTGCAAGGAAAATGATTACCCTTCCCCCTACCTGGGACATGATATCAGGGTTGTAAGTCTCCCTGGCACCATGGGACATGACTCCCATGGATAAACTTGGCCCTGGCACCATGGGATTGAAAATGCCAACCTGACCAAAAGAGGAAAAAGATATGTAACAAAATAAGGTATCAGTAGCTTAGAGATGTTAAATAGAGTCTAGAGGCTATTCTGGAGGTTGCTGTTATGCAAGCTTCAGCTAGATATTGCTAATTGACATGGTATGTGAAGTCCCAATCAATAGTATTCCAGTAAACCCTAAAGAATACCCATGACTGTATCTGAGACTCTATAAGTTTCACTCAATATGTTTATTTTTCAGAAACCTATAACATCCAGATGGTTCCTAGGCCAGATAAGCCCTGAAACCTGGAGCTATTAGTCTCTCCAAGAGCATCAACCATTTATACCCCACTACCACATAATGTCAACACCCCTTTTCAACAGGAACAGATTAGAATGGCCATGTCCCAAACTATCCCTAAAGGGTGGGAGAGGGATCAAAGGAGAAGGAAGGGTTGTATCAGAGAAGATAGGATTTAACAAATGAGTATGACTACTGAATCATTTTATTGATATTTCTTTTTTGTCTCAGTGTCTTAGAGCAGCTAGAAGGAAACACCTGATATGGTAGAACTGTAACCCATATCATACTTCATAGAAATTTGTTCTAAAATTAATTATTAAAATGTACTTTGACATATATCATTTTTTTGTATATATATATTATACCTTACAAAAACTGTTTTTTTTTAAACTTGTTTCTCAGTAAGAGTGCTTCTGGATGGACACCACTTGGCATAATTGTTATTACTTGCAAGTTGGGAAAAACTCTTGATAAGGAACCAAAGAAAACACAACAAAAACAAGGAAATTAATGGCATATACAACCCTCTAAATGGCTGATGAGTGTATTTTTTTAAAAGCATGCAATAAAAGATTTCTTTAGACCCAGGAAGAACATTTATCCTCTTTTTATAGAGAATATTCTTGATATGCATATGTATATTTGTTTTCTCTTTGACAGCTTCTTCTCCATGACATATGGTTTTATTATGTCTAAAATGCTATTTTAGATCAAGCATCCATGCCACAAGTGCCCATCAGTTGCTGGAGACATTTTATTAATGGAGGATTTCTCTTTCTTTGACTCATCTCTTTCTCCATCTTCTGTGTGGTAGACAAACACTGGATAGTGGTTTGACCACTGTTCTCTGGGAACTATTTACCTTTAGGGAAGGTTCATGGTGAACCATATTTCTTCTTTGTGAAACTGTTTCCAACCTACTCCTTAGCCAAAGCTGACTGGACCAAATCAACACTTCACCTGATTTTGGGATATCAAAACTGAGATGCATAGACACTAGCATTGAGAGCTGGGTCTTGTACAGAGGGAAAGCCCACAGCTGTCTGCTATTACACTGCCCTTTCTGAAGTTTGGTGACTCTAGTATAACTAACTGTTGCTTGACTCATGTTATGCTACTCTCAGAAGTTGTATGGTTTCCTTTGTTTAATCTAGTCCAAGTAAGTTTTTTTAAATTTGCAACCCAAATCACATAAGCTAATGTCATTCATATTCTCTTTCTTGTTTTAAAAAAATTTTCTTATGCAATCTTTTAAAATGCAATTTTCTTGAGATATATTCACATACTATATACTCAAAGAAAGTACACAATCAATGGCTCACAATCTCATCATATAGTTGTGAATTCATCGCCACAATCAATTTTAGACATTGTCATTACTCCAAAAAAATAAAAATAAAAAAGAACACACAAAATATCCCATACCCCTAATCCCCCCCTTACGTATTTATTTTTTGTCTTTATTTTCTTACTCATTGGCCCTACACTAAAGACAGTGTCAGTCACAAGGTTTTCGCAATCACACAGTCACGCTATAAAAGCTATGAAGTTATACAGTCATCATCAGGATTCCAGGCTACTGTGATACAGTTCAACAGTTTCAGGTATTTCCTTCTAGCTATTCTAATACACTAGAAAATAAAAAAAGGATATCTATATAGTGCATAAGAATAACCTCCAGAATGACCTCTTGACTCTATTTGAAATCTCTAAGCTTCTTTGAAACTTAATTTTGTTTTATTTCTATTGCCTATTATGGTCAAGAAAGCTTTCTCAATCCCATGATGCCAGGGCCAGGCTCATCCCTGGGAGTCAGGTCCCACAGAGACCCGGGAGATCTCCCCAAGGAGATTTACATGTCCCACAGAGACATGGAAATCTCCCCAGGAAGATTTACAAGTCCCATGTAGGGGAGAGGGTAGTGAGTTTATTTGTAGAGTTGGCTTAGAGAGGGAGGACACATCTGAGCAACAAAAGAGGTTCTCTGGGGGTGACTCTTAGGCATAATTGTAAGTAGGTTTAGCTAAGGTAAGCCCTAGGATCAAAGGCTTGGTTTATTAAATTGGGAGTCCCTAATCCTTGTGAGAATATTAGGAATTATCCAGGTGGGTAGTTGAGCAGTTCCACATTTCCCCCTGGTCCCTCAAGGGGACTTTGCAAATTTTTTAAAAAATTTTCTGCCCCAAAACTCTGGGATATATCAGGGTATTACATTAACCTGTACAAAATAACAAGACCTCATTCCCTATTCAAGGTTCTATGTAATTATGTTGTTTGAATAAACTGACCATTCAGTTAATTAGATAGTGTGTGTGATGGTTGGGTTCATGAGTCAGTTTGGTCAGGAGATGGTATCCAGTTGTCTGGTCAAGCAAGCATCGGCCTATCTGCGTGTGTGAGGACATTTAATGGACTTTGGTGATGCAGAAGGAAAACACCCCTGGGAAAGCCTTATGAAATGAAAAGAGAAAGCTAACAGATGTTGTCATGTGCCTTTCCAGCTGATGGAAGCATTCTGGACCTATTGGCACTTCTTGAATCAAGGTATCTTTCCCTGAATGCCTTAGTTTGGATGTTTTCATGGCCTTAGAATTGTAAATTTGCAACTTAATAAATTCCTCCTTTTAAAAGCTATTCTGTTTCTGGTATATTGCATTACAGCAGTTTACAAACTAAAACAGGGAGTGTCTCTGCAATGAATGACACCTAATCTAATCACCCAAAGGCTATTAAAGAGAACTCAGAAGACAATCTCTCTCTCTGCTTCAGCAAGCCACCTCTCTTGGGGAGTTTGTTGAAGACCTTCATTAGAACTGCCAGCTCACAGTCTGTCCTACAGATTTTGGACTCTTCTATCCCCATGGCTGCATTAGACACTTTTATAAATCTCATATTTACTGATATCTCCTATTGGTTCTGTTTCCCTTAGAACCCTAACTAATAAAGCTTGGTACTTGGAGTGGATCTTGAGAAACAGAATCTTAAAAGTGGGCTTTTACAATTGGTTTTCCACTCTGATTGGATTTAAAGGCACTAATGACTCTATTTCCAATAATCAAGATGGCACTGACAGTCCATGGCATGAATTGGCAATAGAGATACTCAAAATATCACCATTTTTGCTAATTGTATGCTTATACAAGGCAAGGCTCTGGGTGACAGTGCTTTTGACACTTTCACAAAGTTTTGTGGAGTTGAAAGATATAATGATGTTTGCTGGTTGTTCTTCGATGTGGGACATGTATAAAAGAAAAGGATGAGCTGAAGGTTTCAAATTTGCAGCTTAAATGCCGTATGAAAGTTGTAAAAGTTTCTATGTGTGCCCTGAGGAACCAGAACCAGAGTCTCATTGTTTGAGTAGCAAATTTACAACATAAACTGAAATCTCAACCTTGCAGAATGTCTGCTGTTAAAATGAGGGCATTGATTGGAAATGAGTGGGATCCTGAAAATTGGGATGGGGACATACGGATTGATAATGATGGCAGTGGGGACACTGAAACTCTAGACTCTGCTAAGTCTTTCATAATGGTCTGCCCTGAGGAAACAGCCATCCCCACCTCCAGCCTGCCCTGAGGAAGCAGCCACCCAATCTCCAACCTACCCTGAGGAGACAGCTACCCTATGATGCCCTACATGCCTTGAGGAGACAGCTACAGGGCATTCAGCCTGCCTTGAGGAAACAGCCACCCAGTCTCCAGTCCACCTTGAGGAATCTGCCATCCAACCTCCAGCTGAAGAGATTAATCCTTTAGTGCCTGCTAAACCTGTAACCAACTCCCCTAGGGTAACAGTCTTCACTCCTCTGTCTGGAGAGATTAATCCTGTTTCACCAGATGAAGCTGCAAGGGAATGCTCTGAGATAGTTGGCCTGAAAGAAACTTCTGATTCTTTTCTTGACCCACCCCACTACCCCTTTTTTCTTCCAGACTTATAACTAGATTAAAATCCCAACAGGCACTGAAAGGCAAGGTATAAAGGATGACCCTTAAGGAGGTTTCAAAAGAACTGCATGAGTTTTCCAATCTATATAGATAGAAACCAGAGGAATATATGTGGGAATGGATGGATATTAAGGGTGTGGAATAATGGCAGAAGGGATATAAAGCTGGAATAGGCTGAATTTATTGATATGGACCCACCAAGCAGAGATTCTGGATTCCATCTTGTAGCTCGATGGGTTCTAAAGGGCAGTAACAGTTTGTTTGGGTGGTTGGCTGAAGCAAAGATCAAAAGGTGGCCAACATTACCTGATGATGAAATGCCAGAACTGCCTGGTATAAAGTAAATGAGGGGATACAAAGGCTTAGAGAGGTTGGAGTTGGATTTATCATGGGAGACCTGCTCACACACCCCAGGAATGTACAGAGGACCACACCTTTTACTAGAACTCTGAGGAATAAATTTGTGAGACTAGCTCCATCATCTTTGAAGAGCTCTTCAGTTGCCCTTCTTTGTAGGTTAGATATTACTGTGGGAACTGCTGTCACTGAACTGGAATCCTTAAACATAATGGGAATGATCAGATCCCAAATTGGCAGAAGCCACATGGAGGCACTTCATCACCAAAACCAAGGTGGGCCTGGCTATGATAATGGGCAGCAGACTCAAAGCAGCAGTCAAATACTCTGATTTATAGGGAGCTTTGGAATTGGCTGGTGGATCATGGGGTACCTAGAAGCACAATAGATGGGCAGTTTACTAAATTCTTGTGTGAGCTGTATATGCAGAAGAGCTCTAGGTCAAGTGAAAAAAAGTCTAACTTGAATTAAAAAAACAGAGAATCATGCCCCCTTAATCAATTCCCAAACTTGGGCCAGCTTACAGACCCACAGCTCCTTGAATGAGGAGAAGGCCAGGTCCTTTTGGGGAAGGATACTGTTACATGGCCACAAGTTTATACTGTTAATCTTCCTCCCAGCCTTCCCCAAGAGACCTACAGTCTTTTACCCAGACCGTGCATTGGGGAAAAGAAAATGATCAGATATTTTGGGGATTATTAGACACTGAATAAGAAGTGACATTAATTGCAGGAGACCCAAAACATCACTCTGGTCCACCAGTCAGAGTGGGGGCTTATGGAGGTCAGGGGATTGCTAGAGTTTTAGCTGGACCTGTAGAAATTTCACTGAGGTGGAAGACCCCTGTATTTTTGTTGGATTTATCACCCATCCTCTGACACACAAATGCCTTACCAATAGGTCTACAGTGATAGCTACTTCTTGCTCACTAGGTCAGGTTGACATGATAAAGTCTATATAATGGATCAGTGTGATGTCTTATGGGAGGGAGAAATGACCAAGGTTCCTGTGGACAAGATTATGACATAGGGTTGGAGAGTTGATATACCCTTGAGGTACAACAGTGAAGGTACATTCCTGGCCTTGTCAGCTGAAAACAAACTGTTTTTGTGGTCCTTACTAACAGCTATTGAGAAAAAAATCTGCCATATCAACAACTGCAAACCAGGTACCAGGGAATGTGTTGATTTTCTCATGCTATGATACCATATCTGGAATAGCAGCTGCAATTGGAATCACCCCTTGGTTTTAAGTTTATGATAATCCACTGTTATCTTCCGAGACCCATCTGTTTTGTACAGGCCAAATAGGAGAGTTGAATGGGATGTGATGGAAATCACCACACCTGCATCTTCAAGTCCTTAAGAGTGCCACTAATCTCTGCAATCCCTCCAGGAATCTAATATTGCTTCTGATTGACTATTTTTCTAGGTAAGGGCAGTTCTAATGGCTTCACTTGACCTTTCCTACCCTACTAGCCCTCACTCCATAAGCCAGGGAGCCAATGTGGGGATTCTACCAGTTGCTCAGAATGTGTATTCTAATTATGCATTCTGGAACTGGGAAAATAACTACTGAATGTGTCTGGGTACCCACTGGACCAACTGTGAAATGGACCTGAGATAAACTCTAAGTGTCCAGTGGTGTGGGGCATGTAAAGATATTCCTTCTAAGATGAAGGATAAGCTGTTGTATCTGGCCCTTCCTAGGATGAAAAAAGAGGCACATGCCTAGTTGGTCTCTTTGGATTTTTGGAGATAACATACTCCCCATTTGTGTGCTACTTCAGCCTACTTACTGAGTGACCAGAAAAGTGATAGTTTTTAGTGGGGACATGAAAAACAAAGGCTTTGCAACAGGTCCAGGCTGCTGTGCAAGCTGCTCTGCTACTTGAGCCATCTGATCCAGCAGATCCAATGGTGCTCAAAAGTCTGTGGCAAATAGAGATGCTGTATGGAACCTTTAGCAGAATCACAACTCTCTCTATGTCTGTTTGTCTGAAAACATTTTAAACTCCCCCTCATTTTTGAAGGACAATTTGCCCACTATAGAATTCTTGGTTGAAAGTTTTTCTCTTTCAGTATCTTAAATCCACCACACCACCGCCTTCTTGCCTCCATGGTTTCTGCTGTGAAATCCGCATATAGTCTTAATGAGCTTCCCTTGTATGAGATGGATTGATTTTCTGTTTCTGCTTTCAGAATTTTCTCTTTATCTTTGAAATTTGATAACCTGACTAGTAAGTGTCTTGGATTAGGTCTCTTTAGTTTTATTCTGTTGGGGGTATGCTGCACTTCTTGGATCTGTAAATTTATGTCTTTCATAAGAGTTGGGAAATCTTTCAGTGATTATTTCCTCCAGTATTCTTTCTACCCCCTTTCACTTATCTTCTTTTTATAGGGCACCCATAACACATATATTCATGTGCTTCATATTTTCATTCAATTCCTTGAGACCCTGCTCATATTTTTCCATTCTTTTCCCTATCTGTTCCTTTGTGTGTAGGATTTCAGATGTTCTGTTTTCTTGTTCACTAATCCTTTCTTCTGCCTCTTCAAATCCATATTATAAGTTTCCATTATGTTTTCATCTCTTCTACTGTGTCTTTCATTCTCACAAGTTCTGCCATTTATTTTTTTTCAAACTTTTGAGCTCTTTTTTATGGTCACCCAATGTCTTCTTTACATCTTTCATGTCTTTTGCCATATTTTCCTTTAACTCATTGATTTGATTTAGAACATTTGTTTGAACTTCTTTAGTTAGTTGTTGCAACTCCTGTATCTCATTTGAAGTGTAATTTTGTTCCTTTGGACTATATCTTTGTGCTTCCTAGTATGGCTTGGATCTTTTCCTGGTGTTCAGGCACCTGATTTCCTTTATTAGATTATTCTGGAGGTAATTTTCTCTCTTTTACCTGGGCTTTTCTTCTTGGTTGGCTTTGTTCCCATTCAGTTCAACTTGTTCCAGACCTCTAGCACAGCTTCTGTTTAACTGATTAGAATTTTCAGGTTTTGTTTTTCTGGTTCTTGCCCTGCCTATATGGAACTTTTTTGAGGAAGGTCTCACCAGATATGATTGATCCCAATCAGATTTTCCCAGATAAGAAAGGCCAAGGTCTCAGGAAAAGGGTATAATCTGTATTGAGTTTTCCTGAGGATGAGACCCAGCAAGTTGCCAGTCTTTTCTGTGAAGCCTCTTGACCCTGCTTTTCCTATCCTGCCTAGAAGGTGGTGCTTATCAGCCTGCAGCAAACTATGGGTGTAAAATCTTGTGGTGTCCTTAATTTTCAGCAGACCTGGTCCCTGCCAGGGGTATGGTTACCACAGAGGCTGAGGTAAAAGGCAAGCTTGAGTTGTTTCTGTTTTCTAGCCACTGGGTCTGAATTCTTTGAGTGAGGGCTACCATTTGTGCTGGACCCTGCTACTGTCCTTTTCTTGGAGAAGATACACCCTTTAGGGAATTATCTCCTTCACCTGACTAGTTACTTTATCACTCAGACATGCGTTAACTTGCCTTTGCCTGGGTCAGTGCTGACAATTGAAAATGCAAAATAATGGCTGCTAAGAAAGTTTTTAAAAATATCCTTTCAGAGCCAGTTTATAGAACCACCCCAGGTTTGCTGAAGTTGGGTACCTGGCTCTATGTGTCCCTTTCCTTGGGGCACAGCCCTTTTCTAGTATTCTGAGCTCAGCCAACTCCAAAAACCTCTGATATATGTATATATTTTTGTCAGTTCTGCCTCCTCTCTGTTGGGAGAGACCTCCAGGTTCCTTTTGGGCTCGCTTGGGGTTTATTTGTCCTTGAAGCTTGTATTCAGCCATCCAAATTTGTTACTTAAGTCTGCAATTGGAACTTGCTTGGGCTCTCCTTGCCTTGCTCCTACTAGAGACTGCTTCTTTGTCCATGGGGAGGTATCTCCAAAACAGCCTGCCATGCCAGTGGAGGAAGGGTGCCAGCCTCTGCTATTTGGGAGACTTACTTATAGTTCTGTGCTATGATCTTGGTCTGTCCACCCATTCTAAACTGGTGTACAATGTGTGTTTGGTCATGGTAATTTCTCAAATAATTGTTCCAGACAGTTACTGGTTATTTACTAGCTTCCCTGGAAGACTAACTAAATTCTACACCTCCCTATACTGCCATCTTCTGTATTCTCTTTCTCTGTTTCCCTTCTCCTACATGTTTTTTTTTTCTTCTTCCTCAGACTTTCCCTTCTGTACTGGCAAAGGAATACACTAATTTTTCTCAGGCCCATTTAGCCAGCATCCCTTAAGGGACAATCCTTAAGCAATTGTCAACTCCAAGTTAGATTTTCAAAATTCATCCAACTGCTATTTTTCATGCTAGCTCCCATCTAAGTCCTGCATAATTTAAGTCAGCTCTTTGGCTTCCAAAGCCAGGACACATAGTACATCTACTCAGGCATTAATTCTGAAAAATACTTACAGTTCTCAAATGGTGATATATAAAATTATGAAGCAAATGTCAACAGACTGAGAGCATGATCAACTTTTAGAAACCATAATTTTCTCTGATTTTCTCAGCAAGTTATGCCTCTGTAGCTCATACCTTACCTAGAAAAGCAGAACACGTGCAATATAATTCATTCCTCGGTGACTGAATACAGTTGACCCTAAAAGTTGTCTAGAGATTTCATTCAAACTTTATTATTTCTGTAATTTCAACTTTCTTTACTTTATGTGGGGTTTGTCTTTTCCCCTACTGCCTCTGTGTAACAGTTTAGTAGTTTAAGACTTTTGTTCTTTTTTTCTTAATTTCTTTTAAGCCCTAGAAAGGCTGTAACAAAACAAAGACCAACTCTCAGATTTGGCTCTTTGGGAACTGAAAAACTGGTAGCTCACACTGAGCTGTAATCCTCCCTTGGCATTTTCTATAAGGGACACATTGAGTTCAACAGTCAGCCTCTTTCTTCACTCATTTTCATGTTTTTTTTCTTTTTTTTTTTTTTTTGCAGGAAATGCAATTAACCATCTAGCATTAGATTTTCCATTTTCACTAATCTTTGTTGGAAGGCTGTATTTGCTAAGGCTGGAGGGATGCAAATCCATGTGTTAATAATAATGATAATACTAGTGTTTATTGAGCATCTGCTTGTGTCAGATATTTTATTTGCAGGAGCTGTAAACCCTACTTGCAAGAAAGGATTTCCTTATCTTTGTTTATAGATGGGAAAACTGAGACTCACAGAAGAGGTTAATAGATTTGTTAAAGTCACACAGCCAGAAAGTCCTGGGGCAAGCTTTCAAATTTGGATGTTTCAATTCTAATTTTTAAAAAATACAGTATGAGTGTAATTGACAAGGGCTGATTCTTTTGAGAAATGTTAGAACTCCCACACCAAATGACCCTAGGTGGGCATCTGTTTACTCTCCAGGTATATGGGTGTATCCTGGAACTTTGGTGTGCTTTCTGCATATACATCTTATACCCACCAGGCATCTCTTTAGCAGTATCTTGAGGCACTGTGGAGCCAATTCCTAGGTGAAATCATGGCTGGGTCTCCCACACACGAGGGTAGAGAGCCCACCACCCTGTCTCTGATTGCATGTAGGACTCCAGCTGACTCAACCATTGCTTTATAAGCCTTATTCCTGCAGTCAATCCAAGTAGAAATTTCAACACCTCCTTGTCATAAAATAATTGATCACAGAAAAGAATTGAATTCAGTGAGTGACTTTGAGCTCTGACAATAGCATGGTTCGAAAAAAAAATTCTTTCTGTTTGGAAACAGACTGAAGTGCCTGTCGAAATTAAAAATGAGTTACACTCATGCCATTTGGGAGTCATGTGAGCTGACTCTCAGGAAATTAATGCGATTCATTGCACATGAATATGGCATTTGCCACGAAGACATGCTTCATGCAAACCTGTCAGGATTTTCAAGCAAAGGAAAAGGGAACTTCTTCACCTGAAACAGGTTCCACTCGACACTCATCAAGTGGCTTTACAGTAAGTAAGTCTCTAACAACTTCCTAAGCAGTCTCCAGTGGCCTTTGGTCCATTTTCTCTCCCTGGCCTTTCTGGTGACCATTGCATCCTCCTTAAAACTCTCTCCTCCATTTGGTTTCTGTGTCACCAGAGTATCTTGAAGTCTTCTTCACTGCCTCTTCACATTATGCCTTCTTCATTCTTGCACCCTGTAAAATATAGCATTTTCTAAGATTCTGGCCCAGGTTTCCTGGGTTTCTGTGGACACACTTGACACCGTGCTTAGCACATCAGTTCCAATAGCCCAGAGCATCGATACCTGTGGTTACCTGAGGCCTCTACCCTAACGGCCAGGACCCCAGTTCCTAGCCCATGGTCTTGACTTTTCTAGTATCTGAACTTTACCTGTTCTGGAACTCCTTCCTGTTTCTTCCCTCTGTCTAGCTATATATCTGTTTTTTTCTGACCCTTCTTGATACCGAGGGTTAACCTGGTCAGATCAAATGTCTGGTGCTTTTCCTTAGGGCAGCATCTTCTTCTTGTACTGGACTTCATTTTAGAACCTAAAGATGGGTCTCTCCCACTGTGTACATTTATCAGATTCAAGTCAGGGCTCCTTCCAGTCCCCCTCCCAGCCATACCTGAGAGGAGATAGTTTGCATTAAGAGCCAAAATCTTGTAGTACCTGTAAAACCTATCCCATTATCATGTGCATAGTAGAGTCTCCATAATTAGTTCAATTTAATTTAACAAATTGAATCAAACTGATAGTCACTGAGTCAGGATAACACTAGCTAGAGGATGTAGAAGATTCAAAAGAGAAAATGAAAAAAAGAGGGAAATTTATATTTACTATATAGATATGAAACTGTCACTTAAATGGTTGTGGAAGATTATTGATTCATGTAATATGGGTAAATTCTTGGATCTGTGCTTACCATGTAACCATGTGAAGATTAAGATATGTCACAGACTGTTGAAATGGTATTATTTTTATCTCGTTCACAAAATTTGTCTTTAAGCCTAAATTAAGTAAAATTACTGGATTAAATTATTAACTGTGCAAAATCATCTCTCAACAACAGTGCCCCCTTCCTTTTCCTCTGCAGGGGTCTTCTGAATAAAATAGGGCTGAAATGAAGCTGTTTCACATCATGCAATTTCATAATTAGAATCTAGCATTTTTTCTTACCACTGTTTTCTTGGGTGAGTTTGTTTTCCCATCATTATCTTCATGATCACTGAGAACTGGATTTTGACTTATTTCCTGCTTTTGTATAACCCCAGCCAGAGTTGGACCAAGACATATACCCACACAGGTTAATAATTTGCTATCCCTTCAAACTGATATTCTCAAACTGTTTAATGATGTGAGGATAAAATGATTTTCTATTAATATATATTTTATCCTGGAACAAATCCACTTACTAAATCATATCTCCCAACAGAAGCAGAGTCAATGTTATGAAAACAATTTTATGAAACTCTTTTCTATCACTCTGTACTCTTTTCAGCTCTCCTGTGTGATTTCCTGAAGCAGATGCACCTTCCTCTGGAGACATATTAAGGGGTTTAAAATATATATAAAAACAAACCATTTGGTTTGCTAAATAGTTCTGTGTCATATATGATTTGCTTTTCGAATTTGCTGACACTGAGTGTTGACTTGAGACAACTGTCAATGAGCTGGTTTGGGGTTGTGTCTGCTCTCTGCAACTTGCAAAAATACTCAGCAGAGACATGTATGCCCTGGTGAGGGATAATATTTATTTATTTTTTAACTTCATTCAAGGACATTGCCTGCATCAGCAGCAGTGGAAATAATTCACATTTCTCTAGTAATGTAGGAAGGCATGTGTGGAAGACTGAATTAACAAGCACTATATTTCCAATAAATTTGAGTGATGTCTTAGTGTCCATTATAGATGAGCACATTCCACAGCTCCTACATGTCCTAGTCCTCGAATTCAGTTACAACTTCATCCTGAGGCTCACTTCTGCTTTACTTCCCTTTTCTGGAATGACGTTCTTTTTCTTTCTACTTGCGTGTTGTCTTTTCCCCTCCAGAATCCAAAATGCCTCGTTTTGGCCCCTTACACATTTAGGAATCATGTGTTAAGCTACATAGGAATTCTCTTCTGTACTAGATCTATTTTAAGGTCTCTGCTCAGCCCATTCCTCTGATTTGAAATTGCTCCCATCTACGGTTACTTCTGAAGCCAATGACCCCTCCCTCTGGCCAGGACAAATTGAATTGAGTAGAAATCATTACAGACACCTGTCCCATGTAGAACCATGGGCAGGTAGATTAGAACTGATGTGATACTATCTCAGAGGGATTTAGAAGTGAGACACAGAGACTGAACCAATTTGATGATGGTGGACACTCATAAAAGACCATGTAGAGTCAGGACTGGCATCTCTAAGTGGGGTCATTGCCAGCAGATGAAGCCGGCCAAAGAGAGGAGAAAGAGAACTGGAGAGAAGAAGAAAGAGGGGAAACCATGGGATTCCTAAGAACATCTAAACTTTTCTGATTTTTGAATTTCAGTCTGTCCTTGTTTAACCCAAATGTACTTCATATTTTGTCTTTAGATGGTCCTGATGTCTCAGGGTATTACCCTTAAATTTACTTTCCCTTTAACTTTTGCTATCTTGAGACTATTTCTGTTCAACGAAATAGCCTTTGCTTGAAACACCTTTCTTCTTTCTGCCACCCTGGTTGGCTGAGTGATTTCTGGAGCATAACCATCCTCCTTGTCAACTGCTCTGTGGGAGGCACAGCCAGGCTCTCTAGGAACAGTGGTAGTGAGTGAGGGTCACTGGCCCACTTCATTAATCAGGGTAATTAATGATAATTACCTCAAAAGACAATACTTAAACTGTTATTTCTATATTTTGAGATTTAGCATTCTTGGTATGTGACCTGGTGGTTCCTTGGAACATTGGATATCTGTGTGACGCCTGAGACTCAGAATTGGAACTCTGTGGCTCTGAAAGTCAGCATTGCTTCACACACAACTGTTGAAGAGGTTGAAGCAGAGATCAGACTCCAATGAGAGAGGAGAAAAATGGACCTGGTTAGAACTAGGGTGAATCAAAATGCAGGGTAAATGATGATATTGTCTGTACTTAAAACTTCAACTTCTGTGTGAATCCAAAGGAAGAAATGTCCAAAATTTTAACTTTCTGTAGCACATTGTCTAATTTAATTAGTCTGGTCAGTTTATTTAGCCAGTTTAATTACATGGAACCTAGAATAGGGAATGAGATCTTATTATTCTATATAGGTAAATGTAATAACCAGATATGTTCCAGGGCATCGTGGGCAAAAAATAAAAATGTATTTGCAAAGTCCCCTTGAGGGATTGGGGTAAAATGAGGAACTATTAAACTTCCCCACTTGGGGAATTCCTGATACTCTCTCAAGCATTAGGGACTACCAATTTAATAAGCCAAGCCCTTGACCTTGAGGCTTGCCCTTACGAAACTTCTGTAATGGCAAAGTTAGGACTGCTTGTAATTATGCCTAAGAGTGACCCCCAGAAAGCCTCTTTTGTTGCTCAGGTGTGGCCTCTGTAAGCCAACTCTGCAAATAAACTCACTACCCACCCCCCTATATGGGGTGTGATTCCCAGGGATACAAGCCTCCCTGGCAACAAGGGACATGACTCTCAGGGATGAGCCTGGCCCTGCCACCATGGGATGGAGAATGCATTCTTGACCAAAAGGGGGAAAAGAAATGGACCAAAATAAAGTTGCAGTAGTTAAGAGATTTCAAATAGAGTTGAGAGGTCATTCTGGAGGTTACTGTTATGCAAGCTTGAGCCAGATATTGCAAACTATCACAGTATGTCAAGCCCCAACAAATAGTGTTCCTGAAAATCCTAGGGAGTGCTCTAGGCTCCATCTAAGTCTCTATAACAGTAAGTTTATTTTTCCCTGAGAATTGAGGGGAATATCAAATGAGAGGGAGGAGGTATAATTGAGAAATTAGGATATAACAAATGACCATGACTACTGACTCATTATATAGATACTTCTTTTTAGTGTCTAGTGTTTTAGGAGAGCCAAAAGGCAATAGCTGAAGTTGAACAGAATTGAGTGCACTTGTCTTTGATAATTATTGTAAAAATATATATACATATAAAAGTCAGTGGCCCGTGTTTGTGTGGATCTACTTCTGAATGTTTTGTTCTGTCCACTTATATATATATCTTGGTTAGATGCACAATTGGCTGTAGGTGAGCTTGAAGGATGATGCCTCATTCTGGGTTGCTGTAGTGTACTGAAGACTATGTGGCTATGTAAGGCCTAGTAGATAAGAACATGGGCTCTCAAGGACTAGGGACACATGCTGGCCTAACCAGACACTTCATCATTCCTGGGGAAGCTTGACTATCAGACTCACCTGGAGCCAAGGTTTTTGGCTTGAATTGTATCCCCTAAAAACGTACATTGAAGTTTTATTCCCCAGTACTGCAGAATGTAACTTTATTTGGAAACAGCATCATTACTTGTAAAATAAGGTAAGTTAAAATGAGGTCATACTGGAGTTGGGTGGGCCCTAAATCCAATATGACTGATGTCCTTTGGAAATAGGAAATTTGGACATGGACAGACAGACAGGGGAGAATGTCATGTGACAAGTGAGGCAGTGAACTGTAGGGATTACTGGTAAGCCACCATCAGAAGCCATCAGAGAGGCATGGAATAGATTCTTCCTTACAGGGTAAGTATGGCCTACTGACACCTTAATTTTGGACTTCTAGCCTGTAGAACTATGAGATAATACATTTTTGTTGTTTTAAACCACCCAGTGTGTAGTATTTTTGTTATTGCAGCTCTAACAAACTAATACAAATGGTATACCCTCCCAGATCACCCTGCACATTTCCCTCTCCTCAGACCTTAAGCACAAACCTTGGGCAGGTACTGCAGTAAATGGATGACTATTAGGGAGTATAACTTTTAAAAACACACTTAACAGAACTTCACTTCAAGATGATTGCTGATCAGAAGGGCAGTGTAGCCTATAACTAAGAGTGCGGACTCTAGTGCTCTTATGTCAGACCCCCTGGCTTAAAATCCCAGCTCTGTCATTTGCTAGCTCCATGACCTTAGGCAAGATATTTAACCCTTCTGTGCCTTAGTTTTCTCATTTGTAAAATGAGAGGAATAATAGTATTTACCTCTTTGATTTGCTATGAGGGATTAAATGGGCTGATATAAGCAAAATGCTTAGAGCAATGTTTGACCTGTTGCATGTATTATGCATTATTGTTATTCAAAGCAGCCATGCTGGGAGGCTGTACAATTATTCCATTTCTGCTACTTTGGTACGAAGCACATTGGGGAAGTTCTCCAAGCAGTTCTTGCAAATTTAAGTCAAGATCATATAAGATTAGTATCTCAGGATTCCTTTTTTCCCTTATTAGAGAAGTTTGGGTTTACAGAACAATCATGCATAAAATAAACGAGTCCTATATTTATTTATTATTATTAAGGTATTTATTAACTCCTTGCATTGGTGTGGAACATATATTACAATTGATAATAGCACATTTTTATAATTGTACTATTAATTATAGTTTAACTTAGGGTTCACTGTTTGTGTAGTGCAGTTCCATGGATTTAAAAAAAATTCTGTTACCATATATATATAAATAATCTAACATTTCCCCTTTTAATGACACCCAGCTATAAATTTCAGAGCTATTAATGACATTCACAATGTTGTGGTACCATCACCACCATGTATTACCAAAACATTTCCATCATTCCAAATATGAACTCAGGATTTCTTTCGAATTGATTAACTGGATGTGCCCTTTATCCACTCAACAACTGTCCTTTCATACTTTAGTCTCCAGCCTAACTGAACCACTTTCCTCAATACACTGAAGTCTACTGCTTTATTCACCTCCCCGCATCTGCACTCTTATAGGCAACCTTTTCTCCTATTACGAAGGGAAATGAGCCTTGCTGTCAGTTAAGGTGAGCTTCTCTTGTCCTTAGAGCCCATCCCCCATCGTCCTCTCAAGGACTTTGCATCTGCTACTCTTTCCTCTCTCTCGGACCATCAATTTCTTCTACTTATTCTTTCTTAACAGCAAATATTTTGTGATATTTCCTGCCTTAAAAATATCAGACTAAGCATTCTCCTCTAACTACTATTTCATTTCTATTGACTTCTTTATTGCCAAAAAAACTCTCAAAATTGTCTATATTCACCGCATCCACTTCTTTTTCTCTCACTTTCCACTCTAGTCAAACATTTGTTCCCACTTATCCATACAATTTTAAAGATCACCAAATACTAAGGTTGCTAAATCCAGTGCTCTATTCTCAAGCCCTGTCTTTGAGGCATGAGATCCAATTGATAGATTTCCTCCTTTCAGAAACATTTTCTTCACTTGGTTTCCAGGACCCCATACTTTTTGGCTTTCACTCTACCTCACTTTCCATTCCTTTTCATTTGCCATTACTGTTGAAATAATTTTCTCACCAACCTCTAGGTGTGATTGGAGAGCCCTCATCTCAGTCATCAGACTAGTTCTTTATCTGCTCACATATCCTACGTGATAAAACCCAGGCCTATTTCTCTAAATAGTATTTTTATTCTTATGACTTCTAAATGTGAACTCCTAGCTTTGACTTTTCCCCTGAACCCCAGATTTGAATGTCCAAAGTTGAACTTTGGATGTCCAATCAGCATCTTCAACTTCACTCACTTAAAAATGAATTTGTGATTTCCAGTGCTGTTCCCCACTATTCCTAATACTGTTTCTCCTTCAATGTTTAAATTGGTAAAAGAATATCACCATTCACTTCATTGTTTAGTTTACAAAACTTGACATCACTGTCACCCTCTCTCTCTGTCACACACACACACCTCACCTTCAATTCATCAGTAAACCCTGTCACTTGCACCTTCAAAATATGTCTGGAATTTAACCTCCCTTGCTACAGCATTGGTCCAAGCTACCATCATCTCTGTCTTGTGATACTGCAATAGCTTCTACACATCCCTTCTTCTTTTTATATGTCCTCCGCTCCATGATATTTTCTTAAAACAGCAGCTAAAGCTATCTTTTAAAACAGCTTTTTAAAATCAATGCTTATAATGGCCGTATGTAATTCAGGTCCAGACTTCCTTTCCTACCTCCATCTAAGCCACACTTGTCTTCAGTCACAATATTTTTATTTGGTAGTTCCATGCATTTCATTTTCACTAGTTATGAAGCTGGTTCACATGTCTTATTCCCTCACTTTATTCAAGTGCTTTTCTAAATGTCACCTCCTCAGAGCTGTCTTCCATGATGATTTAA
Source organism: Myrmecophaga tridactyla (assembly GCA_004026745.1). NCBI lineage: Eukaryota > Metazoa > Chordata > Mammalia > Pilosa > Myrmecophagidae > Myrmecophaga > Myrmecophaga tridactyla. The sequence continues at coordinate 22,611 of PVIY010000104.1, forward strand.
ACTCTCAGTCCCATCATTCTCTTTTCCTTTCCTTTACTATATTAAATGTATCATATACACATTTATTTCTTGTCCCCCACAAAAACATATGATATACATGGGCAGAGAATTTGTCTGCTTTATCCACCATTGCATAAATAGTTTGCACAAAATAGAATGTCAAATCTTCTGGGACTTTCCCTTCCTCCAATCCAATGGCTAACTCCTCATTCTTAAAAACCTCATTTTTCACCTCCTCTGGGAAATCTTCTCTATAACGAGGCTAGGTACTCTACCTATGGGCTCCACAAACACCCTTTACCATCCTTATCATGGCATTATTATACTGAATAGCAATTTTCTGTTTCCCTATTAGTTTGTATCTTATTCACCATTGTAATCTCATTGCGTCTTCTATTAGATACCTGACAGAAAATAGTCATTCAGCAATATTTATGAATGGTTGGATTAGTGGAATAATCTCCTTTTTTGTTTGTGCTTGTACAGTAGCTCTCTAACAGGTTTGGCCCATAGAAGGGATGTCATCTTGATGCCTGGACTATGGCTAACCATCCTGCTCCCCAATCCTGTATGAGCCTTAAGAGTATAATGATGACAACCTATACCTCACCATTAAATGCACTGGGAAGTTAGAAGAGACAGAAGTGAGCAGCAGACTGAAGAATGAGGAAGGAAAGCCCTTCAGGATAGTATGACTGGTGGTAGTGAAAAGAAAAAGTGTTGATTTGTTGTGGTCATCTCTAGAACTGAGATGAACATCACGTCATAGTGCTGTTCTTCTACAATGATTAAAGCAGCACACAGACGTATGATACCACCTCATTATATCTTACAGCTTCTGAAGAGAAAACCAATTGGATGATGAGAATGTGTGAGCCAAATTGTCCCTCTCAGGACAGGAGAGGGTAAGAAAGACCTGAATCATATACCCAAGGGAAGAAAAGCTACGATTTCTCTTTCACTTCTGATTTCTGATGCATCCTGATGGAAATCCAGTGGCCTCAGGAGAATTGCTTAGTATGGTTGGCTGCCTAGCAGATAAGAAGTGTCAAGAAGAGAGAATATGGGAAAAGGCCAGATCTTGGATGTGTTTGTGTGTTTTGATAGTGGAGTAGGGGAGGCTTGGGTGGTGGTCAGGGATCTGGGAAGCTGGATAGCCCACAAACTGGGCTTTCTGGTGCTTGGTTATATTTGCCTTTAAGCTATTCCCCCAGGAAGAGGAGATGAGAACATCTCTATCTCTCTTCTGTTGGAAGAAACATTTTCTTCTCCTTCCCCTGGAATAGGAGAGCTGCCTTCAATGGTCTTTTACTATAGCTGAAGCCTATCTTTGAAGAGACTCCCTGACAGGGCTCAACATTCTGACTCCCAGAAATGCACAGCTTTGTCTGCTATCTTGCAGCAACTGCCATAAGATCAGACGAGCCTGCAAAGTCCTGGGAGAAGTAAATGCCGCTGCTCTGTGAATGGAAGGAATAGTTGACTTGGATCAGAGCAGAAGGAAATTCAGCCATATTTTAGTCTGCCAGTTTTTCTATTATCTTCAAGACCAAGCATGAAACGTTCATTATAACACATCCTTATTGATCCAACTGTTGAAAATATATTGGTATTAATAGCATGAAACGCTAAGGCACTGGGGATAATAAAACAATTGATTGCAAACATAACGTGCCTCAGAATATTTTATGTGGTAGCTCCATGCGTTTCATTTTCATTAATTACTGAGCCAGCAAGTAGGCAATTTGGGCAGAGCATCATCAACTATATAACCATTTTAATTCTGTACTTACATGATTAGCCAGAGGAAATAGTTTGGTTGTTACTAACAGAGTTTAATTTAAGTTAAAATGAAAACATCAGTTTGAAATGACTAATTCACTGATGAAAATGCATAGACAAGGGATTTAAGTGGCTTAAGTAGGGCCACTAAAAACAATGGCCATCTTTGGGTATTTTTAATATTGTGTCCTCTTAGGAAGTTTTAAAAAAAATAGAGCCTCCTTTGTTTTTTTCCTGTGGTCTTACACAGGTCCTAGTTTTTTTGACTTTCATATTATTGTGATAAAATCTAGGGAAAGAGAACATTTTATTATGGGTTGTACTCTGTGGCTTCACTTTTACCTTAGAAAACATGTTTTGCTTTATTATTTCCCTCATTCCCTGTCAGCTTCTGACAAGGTTGCTCTCACTAAGATGCATCATGTCAAAATACATCACCTTTTAAATATGTTGCACAATTATTAAAATTATGGGACTTTTAAAAGACAAAAATATAAATTCCATCTACCTCTAATCACCTTTTCTTATTTTGCAATATTGTCTTTTGGTTTTTATTTCTATGATTACATATTCTATGCCTACATATTAAGAGTGCCATATGTATTTAGGATGTAAATATTTAGAATTGTATTCATAAAAGTCTGAATTTTATTCTATTATTTTATCATAAACCTTTCCATTTTCTATATTAAATATATAATGGCTGCATAATATTACAGAATGGTTCTTTAGTTGTGCTTCCATTTGCACCTTATAAACAATGCTGCAATGGAACTATTCATGCCTAGCTGTTTTTCATATATTTTATCCTTTCCTTATGATATTCCTATGAGTAATTTTGCTAGGTCAAATTGTATCAACTTCTAAAAAAATCTCATAGACTATATTGCTAAATTACTTTTCTATAAGGTTGAACAAATTTATATTGCCCCTCTCTAGTGTATTGGTTACTACTTTTGAAATGTTTTGAACAGGATTAGTGATTTTCACTTAAAATATTTTTTAGTGTATCATGTGAAAAATAATTTCCTATTTTAGTTTGCATTTTTAGTAGTTTCAGAGACATAATACTTTCCCAAATGTTTGTTTTCTTTTATGTGAATTGTCTTTTTATATTCTTTATTTACCCTTCAGTTCTAGATTTGTTTTTTGTTATTAATTTCTTTGAGCCTCCATGATTACTGCAAATATTTTCTTAGTCTTTTGTTTTCTTTTATAATTTAGTTATGCTACTCTTTGCTGTACCAGGGCTTTAAATATTTATGTAATTGATTCTTGATTACTTATTTACAATTTTGTCATTACTGTAAAGATGGATAATTTATTTATCCTGTGATCAATTGGTTTTCTATGATATAGAATTTTACATTTGCCTCTTTAGTCATGTAGAATTTATTGTGGTATGGGGTGAAGTAATTATTTTCCATCATGAACTCTTTTTCTTACATCAATTATTAAGTAACACAAGTTCATTTTAAATGCCTTGCTGCAGTATTTTAATTTTGAAGCTCATTCAATAATACATATTTTTTAGTCAGATAGTGTTTGTGGTGGTTTGAACTTATATATACCCCAGAAAAACATTTCCTTAAATTTAATCCATCCCTGTGGGTGAGAAACTATTATAAGTAGGAAGTTCTGATGAGGTTACTTCATTAAGATGTGACCACCTCAATCATAATGGGTCTTAATCCTATTACTGGAGGTCTTTAGAAGGGGAGTAAAGTTAAGACAGAGAAAAAGCCACAGGAAACAAGAAGTTAAAATCCACAGAACTTGGAAGAGAAGAGAGAGACCAAGAGACACTGCCATGTGCCTTGGACATGACAAGCTAAGTACCAAGGATCCAGCCAGCCCCAGAAAATCACAGTTTGGGAAGAAAGCATTACCTTGATGATGCCTTAATTTGAACCTTCTCTTAATGCCCAAACTGTAAGCAAATATATTCCCATTGTTTAAGCCAAACCATTGCATGATATTTTCTTAAGCAGCCTAGGAACCTAAAATAGTGTACTAGGCACAGGGAAATAAAAATTGAAAATGATACCATTTTAGTTTTTAAGACGCTCAGAGTTTAAGTAAAGAAAGAAGGCAGGGAACAGTTCATAAACTCTCCTCTTTCCTATTTCCTTCTCTTTTTGTCACTCTCATTTGCTCTTTCCTCCTGCATTTGTTCTCTTGTTCTTGCATGCTACTTGGCTTTCTTTCTCTTCCTCTCTCCTTTGCCCTCTCTCATTTTTCTCCCCCTTTTCATCCCCTTTCACTCTTTAACCTTCCTCTCCTTCACTTCTTTCTTCCTCTTGTTCCCTTAACCCCATCTTTCCTCTATCAATAATTCCTTCAGAAAAACAATTACTTTTTACACTCGGAGTCATGCATTTTTAAATCAATGGCAAAGCAGTACTCAAGAGCCTGGGCTTAGAAACTAAGCAGACTTGAATTCAAATTTTGGCTTCATCATTACTAACTGTATTATTGTAAGCAATTGCAGGCAGCCCTTACTTTGCACAGTTCTGATGTGCACAAATTTCAGTTACCACAGTTAAGTTAAATAACAACAGTCTCCCAATAACATGATTCATATTTCAGCTACCAAAGTATTTTGACTGTGAACAAGTGCATAAAGTACAAACTTCCCTGTCTGGTCTTCAGTTCACAGTCATTATGTGCATAACAGATTGCATTATGATCAGTGACCAATCACGTTCTGTCTTTTAGAGTCAGTTGGCAATTGATAACAGTGTGTCTGTTATTCAGTTTACTGCACATACAACAAAGCACATAGTTGTGTTGCTTCCTTGTTTCCTACTGATTAGCACACAATGCACTTTACAAAACTGGATAATCAAAACTGGGAACTGGCTTACAAAGATGAAAGTGTGGTAAAGAAACCAAAAAAGGATATTGGATATCACTGGAAGTGAAATTCGAATTAAACATAAATGGAGTTTAAACATAAATGGAGTTAGAAGAAATAGTTGACCATGGGACTGTTGACCCTGCTGCTGTTTGAGAGACTGCAGACATGCAGTGAGATGACCTGAGTGAAGATGAATTTATTGACATAAATGAGGACAGCGCTTGTGGCAAAAAGGATACATGAGAGGAAGTGAGGCCAGCAATAAATTTCACATTAAAGAAAAGGTTAGAGATATTTCATAACATTGGAAGAGCAAAGAATAAAATATTGGAAGCTGATCCAAACACAGAGTAAAGAATATGACAATGCACCAAGATATAAAAAAGATGCTCACTCCATATCATAAATTATATGACAGGAAAATGGCAAATGATGTGCAAGCTACTCTTGATAAGTTCTTTTTTTCTGCATGGCAGGCGAGAACTCTGCCCCTGAACCACCATTGTCGGCCCTCTTGATAAGTTCTTAAAGAAATAAAACACTTTACTTCTTTTAAATCACAAACACTACAAAAATGTCAGTTTTACTATTTTTTTCGTTTCCTTATACATTTATAATAGGCAGTGAGAGAGATTTTAGTGTTTTCATAAAAGCTTCTAAGTATCTTTTCCTTTGTGTATTAAGATTGCTTTGCATGAAATCAGCTTGTACGGTCATTTTTATGGCCTGCACTGTTGTGCAAAGTGAAGACTACCTGTTCTTAACTTCTCTAAACTTCAGTTTCTTGATCTGTGCAATGAATAATAAGTCATAGGATGGTTGTGAAGATTAAATGAGATGATGCATATAAAGTGTTTAGAGTAGCTGGAACTCAGTAAACTTTCAATATAAAAATCCATTATTAATGTTAGTATCATTACTATCAATCACCCACAAAAAAGCAATATAACCATGTTGGGTTCGATGAAAACTGTAACTGCTTAAGCAAAATAGCTTGTGTTAAATATTGGGATTGATAGAGAAGACGGAGTGAGTTAGTTAAAAAGTAAATATTTTTCTAGCCATTAGTGAATTAGTCTCCCAAGATGCCTCACTCTAGAACAAGGACAATGTCAAACGTATGTCCTTGGACTTGCCTGGAAAGGAAAAGTGATTAGGAGACCCAGCAGTCTTATTTCAGAAAATTCAGATCCTTTTTTGCTCAAACTCTAGCATTTCTTTTTGAACTAATAAACACAACAGTGTAGAAGAACCTAGAAGTCATTACTAGGAGAGTGGGGAGTTGCGGTGGGTGGGGATTTAATCAAATGGCTCTTTACAAGTGTTTCTACAGAAGCTTATAATTATTCTCTAGTTGAATCATACTGACCTATTTATAAAAACAGTGATTAATGAACACAAGGGAGAGAGAAGGTCACTAAAATCCATATCATTTACCTGTTGTCATATCTTTTCCTCTTCACATCATTTGTAGAAAAGTAAATATTGTTGATTTATTTTTTTTAATGCCCTCTCTTCTTTAATCTGAAACCATTACTTAACAAAAATAAAAATGTAATGTGGTCTTCAAAAAATAGGAAACAAAAATAGATTGTTCATAAAGCCTCAACTCAGATTAAAACTGATCAGCTCCCCATTGCCTAAGAACCAAATTCAAGTTCTCGAGCACAGCACTTAAGTTCTTCTCCTTTTGGCACCACCTTTCTCATCTAACCTCATCTCATTTTCCTTATCTAGGTTTACCCGACATTAATCTTCCTCTTGTCCTCAACACATATAATACCCAAACTAGTGCTCTTACTGTTATCTTTTTCTTCCCTCAAATGACTGTCCTTTTCTTCTGTCCAAATGGTTCTCACTCTTCAAAGTCCAGCTCAAATCCCATATCCCCAGTGAAGTCTTCCTCTGCTGCTCCATTCCCCATAAATCCAAACTTTTTCTGACTGTTGTAGCATCTGTCAGTCACACCAGGGTCCTTTGGCACTGGATCTTTTAAGGCCTTATCATATTGCTCAATCATAGTTTGGGTTCTTGGAAAGCTGACACTCTAATGTAAATTTACAACATAGCTATGCACATAGTTTGCTAGTGTAGCTTCTTGAGACAAATGTAATGTCTTGTTCATCTCTGTATTCTATAGTACCTAGTGTATAGTAGGGAATTCAAATAATTATTAAATACATGAAGAATCAAATAGACATGTTAGCATTTTAAAAATATTGTTCAACTTGATTTTCCCCCTCCCTATCGGGAAACATGCAGGCCCTAATCATTCTAAGAAAACCCATTCTTTGTCTTTTTTCACAGTCTTTCTGGGAGACAGACTTTCTCAGAGGGATATGTTAGCAAGCTTGGGTACTATTATATGGTGCATCACTAGCCCTGTTGTGTGGCCCACAGAGAACTGGTGCTTTCCTTAGATGTAGGTTTATATGAGCACTGAACCACCACAAAGAAATGAGCTGATTTTTACTTTTGACTATTTTAAGATGTTGCACAGTCAGTTTAAATGAGAAAAATGTAATCAGTTTTTCCTCTACATAATAGAATAACTAGCTGAAATATATATATTTTATATATATATTTATTTATAAATATATATATATAGCTCTCTGAATTGATTGACTCTTTTCATATCATATAGACATGCATAAGCATCACTCTCTAATTTGCTAATTTGAGAAGACTTTACCATTCTAAATTTAAAGTGTCAAAATGAACAGAATCTTCTAAGTTAAATGTGTTCCTCCATAAGTGCATTAGTGTGGATTTTATACACACACACACACACAGACACACACACCCATTACCACAATCTACCACAGAATTTTTCTTGAAAATGCTATGTATATTGACATAAGTAGACACGAATGACAGAGAAAGAAAATATAAACTTCCGGAGAAGCTTGATATTCCGGAAAGAGTGGTGGCTGTGGCAGATAGACTAAGATTTAAAAGTTCAGTGGAAGTGGCCATTTGAATGTTCAGAGGGGAACAGGCAGACTAAGGGTACAAGGCTCAGTCATATGCAATTTTTCAATCTTTCTCACTTCAATAGGTTTAAATTGACATCAGTAAGGGGAATGAGGTTCTTTAAAGTTTTCCCTGAGTAAATACATCTGCATTAGTGACATTTCATTTCACCAATAAAGTGAAACCACAATCATATACCAATCTTGTCATAAACTCTGCTTTCTCTTAAAAGACTTTCAACTTATCAATCAGTCAAACCTATTTAAAGGATGGCTGCTTGCCATTCCACACACATGGTGGAGCCAACAATGGTTGAACTCCCTAGCTGTAGCCCAGCCTCATGCCAGCTGCCAGATTACACCAGGTGCCTCTTTTGGTTCTTTGTCAAAGAGATCGCCCCACTGATTGAACACCCACTCCATGCAGGCCACAGTGCTAGAGCTTGTGGGGGATACTCAAAGAAGAGAAGATATCTCTTCCTGTGCTTAAGCATAATGGAGTGGAGGGGAGAGACCACACTAGAATGGAAAGTCTGTTTTGATCAGATAAAAAAGAAGCAAAAGAAAGAAAATTACCCAGTCTTCTTTTTTATGTGTTAGTAGTCGGTGCATATAAGCATATACTTTTCAAAAAGACACTGTTACTATTCTAAGACACTTGTGGGACAGCCTTATACAAATATACTCAAAACATCTTTTTTATTTGCTGGGAGCTATTGGAAACAAGCATCTCTGATTTATGAGGCAATTCCAGGCCTTGTTCCTTCAAAACACAAAATCTTGAGGTTTAACATTGTTAGACCTCTGTGAGCTTGTTTATAAGACAGTGCTAAGCAGCTTTTCAGGTCAAAATATCCATCACCTCTGCTAAGACCATGCTTGTATAGGACCAAATTGGAATTCCCAGCAAATTCTGAGCTGTAACTTGGCATGAATCCTGACTTACACAAAGGAAATTCATCAGAGCTTAAATGTATTCATGTTCATTTGGTGCACTGCAGTTCTTGAGTGAGACAAACAGAGACAGGGAACTGCTTATAACACTCTGAAGCCTGATTATAATTCAGAGATGGTGGTGAATATCTTTATGGAACATAAGGAATAACAACAATAACCTTTCTGATTACAAGGAAGACTAACACTTTGACTAAGGCAATCACTGGAAAGAATGACGGAGTTGTTGCTTGCGGCTAAGGTTGCTCAGAAAGAGAGTAGTTCTAGAACACAAGTCACTTTGCTGGTGTGATAGACATTTAGACAGCTTAAGGGAAAGAGTGCTCAGTCAAAGAGTGAAATTCTGAGTCCACTGAAAAAGTCTTAGAATGGAAATTGATCCTAGCATTTGAAGCCTTGAAACATGACAGGACCAAGTAGAGCCAGATGCCAATTATATAGTAGAAAACCAGGCAGAGAAAAGCCATGGTTCTCAAATAGTTCTCTCAAGCAAAGATGTACCTTGGCACCTTCCCAAGATGTGTGGGCAAATTTTAATCCATGTGTAAAATTTACTTTTGTAGCAACTGAGGGTATGTACAGTAATGGCAATGCATATTAGAACATTGAGACAGGAGGGTTATGTAGCACGTGTAGAGGGGGTATAATTATCTGCAATATTCCAGTAAACAGTCAATATTTCTTTGTTGCTGGATTAGTTTCTTCTTTTCCAGCTCACTCCTTGAAATTTACTATTCAGTCAGGAATGTTTCACCTCTTTTCTTATCCTAGTCATTTTCCTTAGGCAATCATTTTTATGCCCATGGCTTCACATAGTACCTAAGCACCGATGACTTCTCAGCAGAGTTTGAATCGTGATTCTGCCACTTTCTACCTCAGTGATTAAGGATAAGTTTTCTATCTATAAAATGAAGTTTTAAAATTTGCCTTACAGAGTGCTATGAGAGTAAGATAGTGTATACAAAGCACCTGCATTTGGTTGAGTCTAAATACATTGTAGTGAACATGCCTCTAGCCCATTTCTCTCTCCCAGACTCAGATCCACATATACAAATGTCTGTTGGACATTTCCAGTGGATATTCCATTGATACATCGGTCACTATGTCCACCATGTAACTCATTATCTTTCCATTTCTGAATTCTCTGTCTTTAATGACTCTTAATGTGAACCTGCAAGATATCTGAAGATCACCCTTGATCTCCTTCTGTTTGTTCTCCACATCTAACTAATCATTCACTTTGACCAACTTTGAATCTGAACCCTCCTTTCCATCCCTTATATGAACGCTTTGGTTTGGGACCTTTGCAACTCTCACTCAGATTATTAAATCTGAGTGAGATATATGTTACTATATATAACTTTCCAAATTGATCTGCCTGCCTCAAGTCTTACTTCCCTCAAATCGATTCAAATCAATTCTTGACTCTGATGGCAGATGGATAGCACTGAAATAAAAACCTGATCATGTAACTCCCTTGTTCAAGATCTTCAAAGGATCCACATCTCCTAAAGTTGAAGTTCAAACTCTGCACAGAATATTGGTACCCCTCCTACCACTCCAGGTTTGCCTTTTCTCATTCTCTGCCACAACACCTATATCTTTTCTCCTTCCATTCTCTTACAATGGGAGGCTTTTCTTTCCCATGCCCAAGGCAGTTGCATCTTAGCTCTGGCATCCTTGCCCATCAATTAACCCTTTTCTCTCCCATCTCTCTCTGCTCATTTGTTCTCCTAAGAATATTTAAATGTTTCATGTCCCCCATCTTCATCTATAACCTTATGTTTCCCTTCTTCAAAACCAAATTTTTTGGGAAAGATATTTATTTTTAATCCTTCTCCAATTCACTTCCAACTACTTCTCATTCCAATTCAACTTGGCTTCCTCCCTCATGACCTGAGTGAATCTGTTCTTTCCTGATGCTATAAATTCAACAGAAACTCCTAGTCCTTGACTTCTTGGCAGCATTTGACAATATTGGCCATTCAGTCCTTTTAAAACTCCCTCTTTCTTTGGCCTACATGGTATCCTTCACTACTGATTTTGCATCTACTTCTCTGGCTATATCCTTTCTGGTTTCTTTGGGAGATTTCTCTTCCTCCACATACGGGAGGGTTCTATCCCTACACCCTCTTCCTGGGGATTACACTTTCCAACCTCAATAACCATTTATGTGCTGATGACATCTCACTCTAAAATCCAGATTTCTCTTCTAACTTTAGACCCACATAACTAGTTGCCATCTGGAAATTTTCACTTTGAGGTGCTGCAGATATCTTTAATTCAATATGTCCCCAACTGAACTCATTATTTCATCCTATTTAAACCCCCGTGTTTATTAACTTATTTGATGTTTATGATCTGTTTTCTCAGCTGGAATACAAGCATTATGAAAGTAAGGTCTTTGAAATGTTCACTGCTGTTTCCTCTTCATTAGACAGTTTCTGAAATCTAGTAGGCACTCATTAACTGTTGAATTAATGAAGTACTTTTTATCTCTTTGAATGATACCACATTGTTGCCTAAGTAGAAAGTTCAGTTTAGTCCTTCTTCTCCTTCCTTCCAAAATACATCAAATCAATTATCAGTTCATGATTTTATTTTCTAAAGAGTTTGCAAAAATATTTTCAGCCTGCTTCAGTTACTTTTTACATGATTTTTCAAATTCTAACAAGCAGTAGAGTGGGAACCCTCTTGCCATTTGTAGCCTGCTTCTATCTTCAGAAAAAGAAGCCCAGTTTGTTCCTATAAAAAATTATATAAGACCACATGAAACTTGATTCCAGCAGATTCTGACCTGTGAAATTCCAATATATTTTTAAAGAATGGGTAGGAAAAATGTTATTTCTTGGAGAGTAGTTTGATCATGTAAAACTCATTGATGTCAGGAAGTTCTTCCTTCAAATCTACCCTGAGATCTTCATGCTGTTCTCTACACTCATGCTATCTGTCCTTGAGAGAGAATGCCCAAATTATCTTTTTACTGTGGCCACAAACCCTGGGTTTCTCTTAGGAGCTTTGGATGACACGATAAGAGAGGGTATATAAAAGAGCTCAGATTTATAATAACAGTGGCTAACAAGTATTGAGTTTTTACTGCATACTAGGAACTAAACTAACTGCTTGTGAGTTACCTCAAATAATTCTCAGAACAATCCTATGAGTAGGATTTCTCCGTCTTAGAAAACTGGGAGCAGAGAATGATTATATTACTTGCCAACATGCACAACTCCAGGAAGTTGCAAACTGTGATCTGAATCCAGGAATCTGCCTTAGGATTTCAGCCTTGGTCACTGGTACAGGGCCTTTACACATGAAAAGTTTGCTCCAAACCAAGTTGTTACTTTATCTCATATTCATCACTTAAAAAAAAAACACCACCACACAGCTAGAAAATATATCCAAAAGAAAGCAAGAGACTGGTTTTGGAAGGGATAAGAATGGGGATTTGTCTAAATCATTCCTCTCATGATCCATAAAACAAACCATACTCATGATTCTCACATATTGAGAACTTGTGTGTCAGGTGCTATGTGAGAGTCAGAGATGAAACCAAAGGTAGATCAGTTCTCTGTGTTAGGAAGCCTACATCCATCCCATTCTTAACAGGTTTCTATCCTAGGCAAATGATTGTATGAAGCTTTTGTCACATATTGATTGTAATTGTTTAATAGCCTGAAAGAATTTTGGGAGAAATATCAAGGAGCGATAATATTATTTATAAATTTTGGTGTTTTTTTCTTCTTTTTTGGAATCCAAGAGCTGTCAGTGGGGAAGAAAAAAAGACCACAATCCAAGTTGGCCCTCAACCCCCTCACCCTATACATACAGTTAATATGACTCCAAGTACTAAATATTCATAAATATCAACAAAAGTCAGGTAATTATCTAAAATGAGCTTGCTTCATGTCACTCTCTTGTTAAGAAATGTTCCTATGGCATTGGCCATCAACTAACATTTCTAGCCCGATTGCTGGTGGAGCTCTCATTTTTACTGAGTGAGAGGCTACTGGAGCTCCCTTCCAGGCTTGCATCGCAAGAGGAATTCAAAGGTGAGACAAGCAGGTATAAGCAAGTGAGAAAAGTTTGTTGAAGAGTAAATTAGTACATGTTTAAGAGTTGGGGTGTGTGTGTGCTCAAGCGAGAGACCCAGCGCAAGCTATTTAGCACATAGGTATTAATTTGATCAAAAAAGGAAGGTGGGGTTTGAGATGTTGGGACATTGCAATTGGTTAATAAACATTCAAATTAAAAATAGGTTATTGTGATTAGTTGTTTATACAGTCTTGTGATTGGTGCAAGAAGGCTATTGCAATAGGCTGAATAAACATTCAAATCAAGGATTGTAAAGGTGTTTTTGTGATTGGTCTATGTTGCATGGTTGACTGTTGTATCCTGTTTTGCTCAACCTCCTCTGGTTTCAGGAACCAGACTGCCTCCCCTCCCCCACCTCCCTTGCACCAGGTCCAAAGGCACCTCAGGGCTTGCAAGATGTTTTTCCTACATCTAAGCTTTCTCATTATCACCTCTCACTTTCTATTATTCCTATCAAGATTCATCACCACCTCTGCCGAAAAAATCTTGCTACTCCATGACCATGAGCCATGCACTCAGATCTCTTGTGCTTTTGCACACACTGCTTCATTTATCTTCATTTTCCAGTACTGTTGCCACTAGCCCCATGTGGCTATTGACATACATTTAAAGTTAATTTAAATGCAATAAAATCAAATATTCAGTTCCTTGGTTATTCTTACCACATTTCAAGTGCTCAACAACCACATGTTTAGACAGTGCAGATTTAGAACATTTCCATCTGAAAGAACTACTGAACAGCCCTGCTCTAGAGTTCCTTGATCCCTTCCCAACCCCCAATTCCTTGGGCCCTCAGATTCTTACTCATTTTCAGGTTCCCACTCAAAAGTCACCCTTTCATGAAGCTTTCTTTGATGACGTCCTGTAAGATATCTCCTTTTACACTTTTATTACACCTCTGATCAGTACTTATCAATTCTGTTACATTAGTTGTTTATGTGGCTATTTCCCCCACTCGCATATTGCAAAAGTAAGAGAAGCGATTTTATGTCTTCATCTTCATATTCTCACAGCTCCTGACTTATAGCAGTTATTTCTTTTGGATGAATGTTTTGGGATTGAAGATAAAGTCTGTGACCTTACTTTCTTTTTTCTTCATCGGAAAGAGAATGTTGCATAACATTTTCATGATGTTCCATGGAAGCCTGAGAAAAAGTAGGGGCCCTTCTTTCTGGCTGTCTATGAATCTGGGTTCATAAAGTATGCTGGTCTCAGGAGACCAGCCTGTAACTTGTCCCTGATTTTTGACAGGTGAATGTGGAGGTGGAACTGATGATATTCACTAATTATACCTTCAACCCACATTTTTCTATCAAAGTGTCAGCTACTACCTCACCCCAAACCTTGCAGCCCAACTTAACCCAGATTTGCAGGAGAAAGGCACCTACGTACATGATACCAATTAACCTCAGAAAATGCCTCAATTCCTAGAAGATTTGGAAAAGTAAAAGATTAAATTTTGTGGTTAACATGGAATGATTTGATAGCAATTACAATCTCTAAGACTATAAAATTATGTATGTGTGCTTTGAGAGAATGTAATCATCAGTAGTTTTTATTTCAATGAATTCATTGACAGTAAGAGAAAAAAAGATTTATGATGCAACAAAAATTATTTAAAAAGTCATGATGAAGTAGAATTTCATGACCTTGTGGCAGTTCAAAACCATAAGGAGATTTTAGAAAGCTATGAAAATTCATTTAGCCAGTACAAATCCATCATGCATGCTTTTAGGGAGATCTCATGTACAGACTAAGGAGAGACATCCTGGTCCGGCAGAAAGAAGATAGGCTTCAGAGTTAGGAGGACCAATGTTCAAATCTTGACCCAGTTAATACATAAACCTTTCTGAGACAATTAAGAGGGGAGAATTAAATTGTTCTGCCTAATTAATAAAACAAGGGGAATTGTACATTTTCAGAGACAGAGTAGGAAAAAAAATGTAAGGTCAAACTCCAGTCTGTGGATTGTTCTTATCACAATTACTTAGGAGGGGTAGGTGATCATTAAAAATTAAGATTCCTAAGACCCACACCGAGCTCACTGATGCAGTGTTCCATGTGATCTGAATGCACCATGAAGTGTGAGAATGCTGGTCCGGAAAATAGTGAAAGGCTGGGCTGGTGAGCAGGGGCAAGACTAGGGTGATACGCGAGGCATCTGGTTTGGTGCAAAAGGGGGCACAAAAAAACCCCCTCAGTAATCAAGATAAATAATACTTTAATGCAATAGCTTGAAGTCAAAATTAATGAAAAAAAAAAATAAACAGTCCCTGAGTAGCAAAATACCAAAATTTTGAATAAAGAGAAGATCACTATTGCTGATTGTTTCCTTTTTTGCCTCAGGCTCTAATATGGCTTGGCATAGCATTGCTGGTAGGAAGAGGCCAAAGGGAATGGCTGCCCCAATCCCCTAGTTATTAAGAATATTACTGTCCAATAAATTTAAAAGTGCTGTTTTATAATCCCTCTCAATTTCTCCAATGTCCAATAGAATTCTGCTATGCACATTTGCCTTGTCATACTGTTAAAGGGAAATTAAAGAAAAAGAATTTGGTTTACATTTGAGTCACAGGAGGCAAGCAACACAAGGCCTTCAAAGGAGGTGAAATATGACATGAAGAATTAAAGGGGGACAAGAAACAGAACAAGAGAAGACTAATAAAAATCCTGGCAGTGTGAAAAAAATCAGTGTATTGGGGGAAGTGATGGGGGACATTTGGTCTCTCTTTCTAGTTAGATGAGGATTTAGCCATTCACATTTCATTATTAAAGGTAAGGGTGACTCTTAAAAAGCTAGAAATACTTAGGAACTCTTAGGTGATTTGAATTTCTATATAATGTTGGTTTGTTAGATACTATGTTCAGATCTGGTTGTCCTAGGAGACTATAAGACCATGGGCATGCAGCTAGAAAGGGGTCTCCCATTGATGATAGACATTTTAGTGTGAATTAGCTGAGATGAAGTTCTCAGAGGATGAATGGATCCTAGCCAGTGGGTCTTGGGGATCTGAACTCTTAATGAGATTTTTTTAAATTAATTTTTTAATTAAAAAAATATATAACAAACACAAACATTCTTAACATAAGATCATTCCGTTCTACATATATAATCAGTAATTCACAATATCATCACATAGTTGTATATTCATCATCATCTTAATGAGATTTTAAGTGCACACTAAATTGACAATAACCATCGTGGATACTAAAAAAATTACACGCTGACTAACCAACGTGAAATTCTCTTATGCAGTCTCCAGGTGGGATCCTGTTTCCTAGAACTAGACTGATTTGGTCTCCCCCCACCGACCCCCCCCCCCCCACTGTCTTCCCTCTACCTACAGAACCCTCAGATCCTGGAGGTTGTTTGGTTTCTCCCTTATCATCACTATACCTCCTATTTTCCCATTCACCTATTGGTAATGTCTTTGAAGCCTTTTTTTTTTTTTTTTAAATCTGGGAGTTACCTTTATTTTTTTGATAATCATGTTCAGTAGTTCTGCCAAATCAAAGCTTTCTAAGACTTTTTCTTTGTGATTGTCAGGTTACCTATACTGTATACATCAAGGGATTCTGGGTTCTTATTAGAATGCTATAGATAAGAAAGATGTGAAAGCAATGAAGTTGGTGGGATGGGGGATGGCAGATGAAGAAAGTCTTTTTACATGCCAGGATTTTCAAGGTTATTATACCTGGAGGAGGTAATATTGCATCTCATGAGGTAAATGGGGAGGGAGTAAAATATTTTCTTGTTTACCAGAATTTATTCCAATTCTATTGAATATTGTTGGGTCACTTTCCCTTGACAAATTCTCAACTAATTTAAAGGCTTAGAAAGGAGAAATTTATTGAAAAATAAAAAGTGAGAGAGGAAAAAACAATTTCAAACAAGAATATATGATGATTTCTATTCAGAAAGTAGCTGCTCCTCTCTCCTCTAGTATGGCATAGCAAACAGAGTATCAGATTGGAGCCAGCCAGACCTGGTGTCAAATTCTGGATCTATCAATTTATATTTTTATGATTTTAAGCACGATCTTAATCCACTAGTTTTCTCATTTGTAATATGGGAGTTCCAAAGTCCTCTTCACAGGGATGAGTAGAGGATAAAGTGGAAGACCATTTATGAAGTGCCTGGTGTACTTTCTATGGGCTCCTTTCTCCCTCCATACTCACCTGACCACCACACTGATCGTGTTTAACTTTTCTGAAGGTCCAGTCCTTCCTGGTTTAGAAAAAGTTTTCTCTTCCTCTTTTTTTTGCATGCTGTATGGTGGGGGTCACATTTCATTCTTTTTCCATGTGAGTATCCCCTTATTGCAGCACTTTTTGTTGAATTTTTATTTGTTTGTTTTGGCTTGTTTGTTTGTTTGGGAAATGCATTGACTGGGAATTCAACCCGGGTCTCCATCATGGCAGGTGAGAATTCTACCACTGAACCACACTTGCACCCTCAAAAAGGTTCTTTAGACACTATCCCAGACCCTTCAGTTTAGATTGCAAAGAAGCAGATGTGACTCTCTGGGACCCAACAGCTGCTCCCCAGAGAGTGTGGCTGGCAGCAGGATGTGGAGTCTGGACAAGCCAGGAATCCAGGTGCAGTGGGCAGAACTGAAAAGACAAGGGATCTTGTCCCTGGAGAGGGCAGTAGAAGGAGACATTTCTCTTTCCAAGAGAATCAGAACTAAGTTCATTCATGCTCTCCCAATCACTAGGGATTTAGACAAATCTCTTAATCTTTTTGAGCTATCAGGGGATAATATATAAATTATTTGTCATACAAAGTAATTGCGATAGTAGAAATCAATAATTTATATGACCATAATGTTTGACATATAAATTGCATTAGTTAGAAGATATTTTTGGCAGCTCCAAGCAAGATCCCCAAAATGAAAGTAAGTAAAGCAAGATAAAAGTCGGTCTTCAATAGATATTTGTTAAATTAATAATAAGTTTGAGAAACCATTTTTGCCCACATTGCTTGATGTTTTCTGTAGATTCTTTCCCTAACTCCTTTATATTACTAATTATCTCGTCATTCAACTCAAGTCAATTCAACAAACATTTAGTAAATGTCTACAATATGCAGTCATAGGGATTCAGAAATAACTAAACTGTTTTCCCAGAGAGCTGGTTATCTAGAAGAGTTATTATATATGCACACGATAGCCCATATATTACAACTTAACATATATCATTTGCAATAATGGAGAAGGACTATTCCACTGCAACGACTAAAGTACTGGAAACATTTTTCTAAAAGTAAGTTAGACATGCATTTCAAAAGGTTTGGGCTCTATAAATTTTAGCTGTCAGAAAACTACAAGGACGTCACAAAGTGAATGGACTGTGCTGCTACCTATATACCATTGTGAGTGATTCTACAAGATATACTGCTACGTGAAAAAGAGCAGGAAAATGTGTTCAGAATACTTTATCTTATGAGAGAATATGAGTTTTTATTTTTAAAAAAGTTAAAGGATAAACTCTAACAAAGAATTTAATAGAGAGAAAAGGGTAGAGGGCCCAGGAATAAAAGCTAGGCTTATTTGGACACTTTGCTTCATAGATTTGACTTTGACACCACTAGTATAGTTTGCATAATTATATAGCAAAATTAGTTTTAAAACCTTAAAAATTTAAAGTGAATATATACCCAGTTGGTGGTGACATCACATATAGAAGAACTATTTCAAATGACCTTAAAACACACTTACTTGACTATTCTTCCTAGTGGGATGTGACTTAAGGAAAAAACAAGTGAAGCATTTACAGTAACTGTATCGTTACTGGTAGTGATGGAATTGTTATTCTGAAACTGGTATTTGTGTAGTATGGGATAAAGCAAATGAGTTATAGTATACATTTTTACTTTTCTCATTCACAGTATACTTAAGAATTGGGATTTTTAGTGAGGAAGGAAAGGAGGTGATGATATAAGGAAGGTGAGAAAAATCTCTGTGATTCATAATTTAAATTGGAAGTATGGAGGATGAACTTTTATCTTAATTTTACATATATATATATAATTTTTGTTTGTAGTTATGTTTACTGAAAAGACTCAGACAAAATGACAACTCAGAATTGATACCATCCCTGTTTTCCAGATTGTGGTATTAACACACTGTTTCCCATTAAAAGAAACAAGCATTTTTTTAGAGAACTGACTGATTCCAGGTTTGGGGCAGAAAATGTACAAGATGAGCTTGGAGGGTGTTATATAAGATTCTACAAAGGTTCCATGCACTGGGGTAACTTTCCATAAACCTACAACCTCCAGATGGGTTCCTGGGTCAGATAAGTCCTGAAATGCAGAGGGCCCAGCCTCTCCAGAACATCAACTAGTTCCATCCCCCTATCCCACATTATCAATAGCCCCTTCCAATATGAAAAAGTTAGAATGGGCATAGCCCAAATACCCCTAAAGAGTAGGAGAAAGATCAAAGATGATGTCAGAGTTATACAGGGAAGGTAGGATTTAACAAACAAGTATGAATGCTGAATTATTATATTGATATTTCTTTTAGTCTCCAGTATCTTAGAACACCTGAAATAAAATCCTAAAAATTGTGGAATTGTAACCCATACCAAACTTTGAAATCTGTTCTACAACTAATTGTTGTGATATGCTTTGAAATTTGTATATACGTTATTTTTCACAAAAAAAGAAAAAATATATTTCTTCTAGCTTCCAGTGTTTTGGAGCAGCGAGAGGGAAAAATCTGAAATAGTAGAATGGTAAACAATCATAAACTCTGAAATCTGTTTTGTAACTACTTGTTGAAGTATATTTTGTAAATCATTGCTTTTTCTTTCTTTTCTTTGTATATATATTTAACAATAAAAATGTTTTAAAAAAAGATGAGCTTGGAATATTTTGTCATTACTTAAAAGCAGGAAAACTATGATATGAAGTCATATCAGAAGACTTAGGAGTAAACCTGAAGAGGGTTCCACTGGCAAAAGATGGGAAGTCTTGAATTACAAATTATTGAAATGTAGCAATTATGACTAAATCCAAGAGATCATAATGATGCCAAAAATACTCGTGTTTGTCACTCTTGGGTGACGTTAGTGAACCAAATCATTACTTTGAAAACTAGTGACTTACAGAAAAGATTAAAACATATATATTTACAACCTCTACTGAATTAATATGCCTAGACATTGATCATTAATGGCTGCCAACCACCTCAAAATAGGGGAAACCAAATTTATGTTTCTTAGTTTAAGAGAAAAACAGAACCTATGAAATAGCCTTTCTGAAAAATCAAACCTAAATTTGATCACATCTCTAACTACCAACTTAGGAAATACAAAGGACAGAAAAACATATTAAACAACATGATGTGAATGCAACGACTAAAATCAAAATTGTAGGAATATCTGCAGGACAAATGAGGGGTTTCTCCAACAATAAACTGTAAGGAAAATTTAGAGCTAGAAGGAAAATCCATAGGTTAAAGGAGATTTAAAAGTCATATCACCAATCTCTGTGGGTCTTATTGGATAACTGTTCATGAAACAACAACAAAACTAGAAAAGAAAAGCATTAAGGCATTTTTGAAAAGCATTTTTGAGATAATTAGAAATTTGAATATTGATGCATTGATAGCATTAGGACTTAGCACTTTTTTTAGATGTAAATGTGGTATTGTGGTTATATATCTTAAGATACATTTTTCTTTAGAAACTCATACTAAGATAGTATCATTTGGTATCATTTCTGGGGTTTGTATGAAAAATGATGCAGGAGAGGGTTAGTGAGTAAGGGTGGAAATGAACCCAGATTGAGTCATTTATTGGTAGTTTTTAGGGCTGGATGATAGCTACATGGCATTTCATCATATTATTCTGCACGCTTTTGTATATATTTTATATGTTCTATAGTACTTTTTTTGGAAAAGCACAAATATTCAGGAAGGTAACAGATGAATTTGCTATCACTTTAGCTAGACAGGCACAGCAATATATACTCACCTTCAAACAACCTGAGTTCCTGAAGTTCTCTCTCTTTACTTGGATTTTGTTCTTTTACATTTTTTTCCTAGGGTCTCTTTTTCTTTTTTCCTCTTCAACAGCCCTTTCTTCTTTGTATCTAACCTGTTTCTCCTCCACTTCTTTGACTCTTTCTTCTCTCTTCACACTGTTCTCTCTTTTTCATTCTCTACTAAACTCTCCTTTTTCCTGATCACCTTAACAATTGTCCATGACAATTGAACTGAAAATTGTTATGGATTTTCTTTTAGTTTGGTGGAACTAATGGATTAAACTTTTATGCGTTTTATCTTGGATGAAAAAGCAGATTAACTGAATACCTGCATCCTAAATTGAAAAAAAGAATACCTTTCAAAATATGCTGTGAACAAGATGTTTGGTAAGCTTCATCTGCCTGTTAATGGTGAGAAAAGGCCTTATTTGAAGCCAAAACATTACTGAGTTCATTTAAAAAGGGTTATGAGCTCTGGTCACCATGTCTAGATTCAGCACTGAGTAGTCAGTTGATATACTGCTTACCCCAAAGTAGTAGCTTCTCTGCTGTAACCCTACTGTGACAGTAAAACTTCAACACTTTCCTAGCTCCCTTTCTCCCTATAGTAATAAAGTTCAGAGGCATCCACACTTATGAGATTCCCCTGATAAAGAGGCCCTAAGGGAGTACTGAATAATCCTAAAACCCTATAACCCATTTGAGTGCTATCTTACAGCAGCTGTAATTGGGTGTGCAGCGCTTTGTCTGCTCAGATTGTCCACTGAGAAACAGAGTTTCCCTGTGAGCTGGCATGGGTGATGTTTCCTGAAGCCTCTCTGCCAGCAACTTGGTTGATCACTGCAGATAAACAGCCAAATCATTGAGAAGGTTCCTTCTTTTATCCTTTTTATGTCTACTCATAGGAAATCAGTTGAAAGCTGCCCTTAATCAAAGGCTTCTGGCCAAGGACTACAGGACTTACTACTATTTATTATTTATTGAGCTTCGAAAGCGTTACACAGCACTTTGCAAAACATAAAACATCAGAGAAAAGAGCCATGCTGTGAGGAGGTGACAATGTAGATGAAATGTAAACATCAGCATGGATGACACGAAAACATTTGAGAGGTAGAGCTATGGGTTCTTCTTTAATTTGGGGGAGTTTGGGCAGAATAGTTTCTAAAAGGAATTTGCCTAGAAAAAATCAGTGGCAGAATACCAGTAAGCAAGTATTTCAGAATCAATATATAGTTAAATGTTTAACCTACCTATAAATTGATGAAAATGAGAGCAAAGTGTTTCTTATTAAATTATCAATGGTTTAAAAATGATATTATATAATTCTTGTGAAGGTGCCACAACTGTGCCAGCATCATTCATTTCTGGAGGCATTGTAAGTCGGTAGAACTCTTTAGGAAAGCAATTTAGAATGATGTAGCTGTTCGGGTTCTTATGTAAGACCTTAATCCTTTTGCAATATTTATAACTTCAACATATTGCAGAAGATAGTTCAGCACAATTTAGTCTTCATGCAGAATGCAACATTGAACATCCTGTATTCCTATTATTAAGCACATTCCCTCTGTCTATTATATCACAGTTTCATACAATTCATCCTAGTCTCCCATGAGTTTTTACTTTTTCTAAGTTTTTTTTCTCCAGTACCTGATACTCTCCCAATAACATTAAGAGGTATAAACATGTTTTTGTCTTTTACACTGTATTTCAAGAAATGAAATCAAAGTGAAAAAAGATCTATATATGTGAAGATATTCAGAACACTGCTATTTATAGTTTAAAAAATAGAAATAACCTAACTAGTATAAAATGGAAGATTCAGTAAGGAATTATGACACATGCACTTGATAGAGTATTTTTATGGCCCTTAATGACTTTTAAGATTATACATAAATGTGGAATATACTTAGACTATGATATTAAGAGATAAAAGCAAAATACAAAATTAAATATCTGGTGTCATTATAATCAAATAGAAAAAAATAGGCAAGCAGTTAAAAAGACAGAAGAAAATATACTAGCCTGCTATCAGTGGCCATGGGAGGAAGGTAGCATTACAGGTAGTTTATTTTGGTTTCTTGATTGTCTAACATTTTTAATATGCATATATAGATATATTTTTTCTTTTTGGCATAGGCAGGCACCAGGAATCGAACCCTTATATGCTTTTGAAATGAAGAAAATAAAGGAAAAGTAACAGGTAGAATAGAAGTTATGTGCAATCTTTTATGTAAAACTCTACCAATAGTGCACCTAGTCTAAAAGTAAGCTAACCCATCTTTGAAACTTGTCAAAAGAGATAGTCTAAGACTCTTTGAACATTTGTACCTGGAATGACTGTTCAAATAACCATAGGGTATAGATTTCTCTAGGGAAGGAATTGGAATTTTCCTATACTATATTTCCCTTAACATTTTATCAGAAATAAGATACCTTCTGTATGATCACTACATTAAGATTTTCTGTGTAGTAACAGTATAATACAAATTCTGTAATAATAAAAAATCCCCATGTCAAGAAATTTTGTGTTTCTAGATGAGCCTGATTACAGAAGTAAGGAGAATGTGCAGGTTTGAGACTATTGGGATGGCTTCAAACAAGATTAACAGCTGTGGCAGCAGCTGTTTCCTTTAATCCTGATTCAATATTTTAGGGTGAAAACTTTTGATTAGATTATCTCCACGGAGATATGATGTAGCAAATTGTGGGTGTGACCATTTGATTAGATGGAGATGTGACTCCACCCATTCAAGGCAGGTCTTGAGTAGTTTCCTGGAGTCCTTTGAAAGAGAAAACATTTTGGAGAAAGCTCAGAGCTGATGCAGACCCTTGAAGAATGGTTTCTTCAGAGCTGACAGAGCCAACACAAGACCTAGATGTTTGGAGATGCAGGACCCAACAAATGTTGCTATGTGCCTTCCCATGAGATGTGAAGCAAGCCAGAATCCAGCGTGTGTCCCAGAGGAGCTAAGTGAAGGCCCACAGAAACCAAGTGAGGACCGCCCGCAGGAAACAGAGGCTGAAATCAATGGAGCCCAGGAGCAAGGGACCACCAGCCATGCATCTTTACAGCCAACAGAGGTGTTCTAGATGGCATCAGCCTTTCTTGAGTGAAGGTAACTTCTTGTTGGTGTCTCACTTTGGATATTTTCTTGGCACTAGACCTGTAAACTTACAACTTATTAAATTCCTTAAAAAGCTGTTCCATTTCCGGAATATTGCTTTCCAGCAGCATTAGCAAACTAAAACAGAGGATGAAGTAGTTAAATGAAACTTGAAGAAAATAATTGAGAAACAATCAAAATATGATATGTTTATGGTGAAGCTAAGTCCAGACTTACTCCTATTTAGCACCTAGGAGGCTTGAGGCTAGGTATTGTTCAGATTCTGGAATCACTGCTCAATACTGATCAATAATGATTCCATTTTGGTGATTACAACATTGTATATTTCTCTTATTCTACTGACATTTAATAGAAGCCAGGCCACTTTTGAAGTGCTGTGTCATGGGCAAATTGTGGGCTTTGGAGGCAGATAGATCTTAGCTCAAATCCCAGCATCACTACCACATATTGACCATGGTTCATGGGGCAGATCACTAAATTTATATGGCACAAGAGGCTCACGAGACATAACAACAACCTCCAGCTGGCTGAAGGAATCAGCTTTAATGCAAGGTGCTTCCTACTGGTGGTGAATCCCTTGCAACCAGGAATGAAACTTCCCCAGCCTCCTCAATTTCCAATTAAGAAGTGGCAAGAAATGTCCTTTAGTGAGAACACGTATGTAATTGCAAGGACTTCCATCTGGCTTCTAGGTAAGAACATCCCTATCTCTCTGCTTTGGAATCCTGACCCCTTCCTCCATTTCCCTCCATTCTCAAAACCCCTGAGATAGTATTCTCCTTTAAGCTTTCAACCAGGCTCATTTATTGGGATTTCCCTTCATTTGAAAATCTGAGTCTATGGTGATTCTTGGGAATGAACTTATTTTAGTCTTGGTTTTCATTTACATCAAATCCCACAACTTACTGATTTCTACCTATCCATTCCCACTTTTTCCTTCCTAGACTCCCATTTATCACCCCTATGCTAACAGTTTTAAATTCTCTGCACCCATCCCAGTGCCTTGCAAAGAAAGGGTGGGGGGGAGTCAAATGTTGTTTGACCTCTCATGGAGGTCACCCAGCATACCTCCCGTGACCCTCTGCATTACAAACTTCTCATCCCTCTTCTCCCCACTCTCCTGAGTTTCCTGGGTGGCCTAGCCAGAGATTCTTTACCATTGTGGAATCCTAAAGTTCTCCGAGAATATGAAGAAAGCTTTGGACCCATACTTTTACATATAACTTCTGGGTTCACAAATCTCACAAATACCATTTCTGGATCTTCCAAGTTAAGACCCTCTGGTTAGAGGATTAATCTGTCAAGCAGAAGATTTTTTTGTTTTTGTTGGGTATTGCAAGCCACAATTTTCTAATTTATCTCTTTTGGTATATGTTTTAGTCTGCCAAAGCTGCCAGAATGCAACACACCAGAGATGGATTGGCTTTTACTAAAAGGGGATTTATTTAGTAAAAACATACAGTTCTTCAGAGGAAAGTCAGCTAACTTTCATCTGAGGTTCTCTCTTACATGGGAAGGGACAAGGTGATCTCTGGTGGCCTTCTCTCCAGGCTTCTAGGTTCCAACAGCTTTCCCTGGGGTGATTCCTTTCTGCATTGCCAAAGGCCCAGGCTGAGCTGCGAGTGCTGAGATGAGGTATGCTGAGCTGCTTGGGCTGTGATACATTGAGCTCTCTCATTTAAGCATCAGCCAATTAAATCAAACATCATTCATTGCAGCAGGCACACCTCCTTGCTGACCACAGATGTAATCAGCGATAGATGAGCTTCACATGCCATTGGCTCATGTCCATAGCAACAGAACCAGGCACCTTCACCTGGCCAAGTTGACACCTGAACCTACTTACCACAGTATATGTGGATTTTTATACAATAAAAAGAATCCCTACAAAGCAAAGAGTAGAGTGATATAAGCTGACTTTCTAAATCTATATATCCTGAATTGGATCAAGTTGTAGAAGAAATAGTAAGCATAGTGACAAAGGGAATGGGCTCTATGGTGGGACAATCTGGATTCCAGCTCCAACTCTGTCTCTTACTGTTACCTAACAGATTTCCTAACTTCTCTGTCCTCTGTTTTTCATCTATAGAATAAAGATAATAATAACTCCAACTGCCTAGGGTTGTTTCAGTGATTAAACATTACAATACATTAGCAAAGTGCCTTTAAAATAAATTTTAGCTACTATTAAATGACAAATCTATCCCATTTTCTTATTTAAAAATATTTTCAAGATGTGACAATGCTACAGATTTCATGGCGTTGTGGCAGCAAATAATGCTTTGCTCAAAGCTTTTTAGACAGAAAGGCACAACTCTAAGAACAATATCCTGTGCAACAAAATAAGTCTCCTTCCATCCACTCTGCCCTCAAAGAAGAAATCTATGGTCAAGGGTAAATACAGCATTTGCCATATGTAAGGAAAGTGGCTTTTTGGACATTTTCTTTTCAGCATTAAATATTTTAATACCTAGATATTTATAAATATACTGCTTCCATTCTGTGTTTGTTTAATGGCATGCATAGGTTTCAGTTTTCAATTAACAAGTCCTGTTGTGGGAGCTGCGTGTGAATAGCAATAAGACCCCATTGCTCTGCAGGGCGTTCATTTACAGTTATCCAGCTTTGGTCCACGGTGACAACTGATTTTATAATAAGGTTCTGCTATGTATTGTGATCCAGAAATGAAATGTCAGGTTTAGGAGCTTATTTCCTCTTTCTAAATTTACAGTAATCACTGCCTTTATGCAAAACACATGACCCAGGATCTTTGATCCTTCTTCCTGGGGCAATGCCAAGTCCAGTTCCTAACTTCAGGCAGGTCCATGTTTCGAATGAATCAATATTTCAAACAGTTTGCCTGTCATTCGTAACAAATTAATACATATGTATTGAAAACCTCCTTAGTATGAATTGCATCTGTTTTGTACTTATAAATTCTTTAAGATTTGAATGGAGAAGCTTTATTCAGACCTTTCAGATCCTCAAAGAAGCAGATAAATCTTTTCATGATTAGGATGTAAACTTTTAACTAAGGAGAAGTTACTTTATATCCAAATTAGCTTGTATCTCTAGAAATCTTGTCTTAGCTGTGGTAAGACATAAAGAATTACCAATTTCATGTTGGTGAAATAAAACATCATCAAAAGCTATCCAGTGTAATTTATAACCTGACAGAGAAGGAGAATCAGTAGAGGTTCTTTAAAATGGTAGTAATTTTTTCCTCCACCAATTCAGCCTGAGGCTCAGAGACAGCAGTGAGAATAGGGAGGAAAGAGAAAAAAAAAGATTTCTCAATCTTTACTTCCCTGGAACTTTAATATTCAGCTTGAGTGTGTGCTTTTATCCCCAGGTGAAAAAGAAGTTCCTACATCTTTTCAAGCTTTTCCTTTTCCTTTGAAATGTTCGACACTTTCAGGAACTCTGAGAGGTCATTTTCTTTGGATTTCTGCCTCTTGATTATCCTTATTTGGGTTTGTGCTTTGACACAGGTGCTGAGCTACAGTATGTTTGGAGAAAAATACCTTGAGACTCATTGCAGCATCCAAATCACATAGTAAACATTCCCGTTTAGAGCCTGCAAATTATCTCCACTCAAATGCTAAGCTTCCACTGCAAGTCATATATTCCCACGGGTGATAGATCCAACTGGACAGTGCCTCATGATGAGCGATGTGGATCGTATATCTGCCCTGAAGGAGACATTTATTTAAGTATGGCCTTTTCAATGCGTGCCTGATCACAGGCCAGGCTCCTGAGCACTGCAGAGCCTCTCACCAGAAAAAGCAAGCAACCTGCCTAGGCCAGTAATTAGTCTTTTCCTCTGACTGCTTTTGCCGTTGGCATTTCTTCCATTCTTAATCACCACACTTGTCATCTAGACCCTGGTAGGATGAAGGGCAAAACCCAAATCATGCTGTGGAACTACTTTCTCAGCAAATAACCTTTGCAGACATCAGAAATACAAAGAACATAAAGGGGCACATTAGCCAAGGACAGGAGAGGGAAAGAGCGTCTTGAGATGAATAATAAATGGGGCAGACCTTGCCAGCTTTTCTTCGGGTTAGTAAATGATACTGGAGAATTTAGATTCATGGACCTTTAAATTTATGTGGCATGCTGAGGGGTCTTCATCTGCCCAGCTGAAGTATGAGGTTTTCCTAGGAGACCAGCCTGGGAATCTTGCTTTCCCGTCTTGCAGTGAACTGATCTTATTTCTTCTGCTCTTAAGTCTGTAAAGAATGGGTCAGGCGATGGAAAACTTTGGGTAATGGATGTTGATGAAGGTTGTACAATATTTTGAATGTAATTAGTACCACCAAATTTTACACTTGAAAGTGGATAAAATGGGAAATATTGAATTGTACATATATATTACTATAATTAAAAGTTTTTAAAAAATGACACCACAGCTAAAGTTTGTCAAAGAAAAGTACCATGTCCAAGCTTTGGGTATCTAACAGGCTAGTGACCTCTATTTATTATTTTATATTTTTATTTTTTTAAAGGCAGTTTTATTCACGCATCCAAAATGTACAATCAATGGCATTCAGTATAATCACAGAGTTGTGCATTCATCACCACAATCAATTTCAGAAAGTGTTCATTGCTCCCTGAAGAAAAGCCCTATGCCCCTTATACCATCTATTATTGACACTTAGCATTGGTGTGGTAACTTTGTTACAGTTGATGAAAGGATATTAAAATATTACTGTTAACTACAATGAGGGTAGATAGTGGGGAGCTGATGCTTAATTTGTGCAGAACTTTTAATAAGGTTGATTGTAAATGTTTAAAAATGGATAGAGGTATTGGTAGCACATTATCGTGAGTGTAATTAACAGCACTGAATTGTGCATGTAATTTTGGTTGAAAGAGGAAATTTAGGACCATGTATTTCACTAGAAGGAAAGCTAGAAAATGAAACAAGGGACTGTGTAACAATAGGGACCCCTGTTGTGGATTATGAATGTGGTTAATTTACAAATATAAGAATGTTTTTCATAAACTAGAACAAATGTATGTCACTATTCCAAGATGTTATATTTTAATCTTTGATGAGCTTTGTTGTGCTTTATTCTGATCCTATGATCCTCTCCAAGTATCCATTGTCCATTTATGAGAGTTAGCAATGGACAAATCCTCAAACACACATAGCAGCAGAATAACTGGGTACATTGATCTGACACTTCATTTTTCATAGATTTCCAAGCCCAGCTCATTATGTATAAGAAGAGTGTCTCTTTATTTTTAATAGCCTCCTCTCCTTTTAAATAATTTATCTAACACTTTCATTTTTTTACTACTTTATTCCTATTTTTATGACTGCAGGTCTACATCTTATTTTGTCTTCCCAAATAGAATATATATGATCCTGTCACTTCATTTCCTTCATGGTTTTTTTTTCACTATAATCGGGAAATATGCTGACATACAGCTGGAGGCACATTGTTATGAGAAGAGTTAGGACAAATTAATGGTGATGAAATCTGATCATGTAGTTGAAAGTTATATTTGATGGTGTTATGCTCCTATGAAAATGAGTTTGTAATTAAAGCAAAGAATACTGAATTAGCCATTTAGTGATATTCAACCACCAGGCATCTGGAAAGTGCCAAGTTCCTTCTATAGTTTTACATGTGCCTAATTGCTTTCAAAAACAAGAAAAACTGAAATTATCCTTAAAATATAGTGTATCAGTTCTGTCTCCATGATGCTTCAATATCTCTTGCCATACGTATTTTTAATTCTTAATATCATGAAACTTTCAAAAGTATTTTTAAACAAGGAGATAAACTCAATTAAAAATGCCATTCGTAAAGAGGTAAGGGAGGGCGGCTGCCGTGGCTCAGCAGGCAGAGCTCCGACCTGCCATGCTGGAGGTCTGGAGTTCGATCCCTGGTGCCTCCTGCCCATATGCAAATTAAAAAAAAAAAAAAAAGAGGTAAGGGAGCTACCTGCTGTTGAGCACTATTATTTCTAGGTATTTTCTATCCACTATATAATTTAATCCATCAGCAACCCTGAAAAACTTGCTCCGTTCCCCATTTTACAGCTGAGGAAATGTGAGGCTTACAGAGAGTATCTTTCACAGCAGGATGGTGGTGGAACTGGGATCAAAGTTCAGATCAACCTAAATCCTAATCTGGTGTCTGAAACTACATGTCCATTTTCTATGCCATTAACCAGATTTGTTAGGGTAATTGTAAATATTCATTGGCATTGACCTATAAGTGTTGTATGTCACAGTTTGTCATTTTTAAATGTGGGACCCATAGGGTGGTCTGGCTTTATAAAAAAGTCAGGCTGTTGGGTCATTTACCTCTTATGACACCCTACAGGGATTAATTAGATATAAGCAAGGGAAGAAACTTGTTTTGGATGTTATGTGGAAGCTGTTCAGGCGAAGAGGCACAAACACAGACAGACAGACAACAAGAATGAATGAGCAGACATCTTTGTTAGATCAAAGACCCTGGATGGGGAGAGGGGAGAATGAGGGCAGTGGAGGGGCCCGGGGCTTACCTACCTGAGGCTCCTGTGAGGGTCCATGGAGGAAGAGGAAAGCAAGCACATGTGGGTCCTGGCTCTTATCTTTACTGTGACTCAGAGAGGGAGGAGTAGCTTTCCTGCTGATACTGGGAATTGGAAGTTTCATATTATGGGGTGTGTAAAGCAGAAGTGGTACAGGCCATTTGAAGAAGCTGAGGGCAGCTTCTTGTCATCCAAACCATATGGAGATACAGGCCTTGTTAGTTGCGGTTACACCCAGGGCAGGATTAAATGATGGGGTCTTTCAAAGGGAAATTTACAACTAAGCCAGGGAGGATGAGGAGACAACAAATATAATTTCTTTTATGCTATTACAGACTTCTAGTTAGTGTAGCAGACAGTTCACAGGCACTGAGAAGGGAAGAGTAATTCAGAGGATCATGGCTTCAGACAGATCAGACAGGAATCAGATTGATGGAAAGAAAATTCAGACCAAGTGGACTGAAGGCTCTGTGTCATTTGATAATTTAGAGGAAATGATAAGGTAGTTTCTCCTGGTATTTAAATATTGGGGGTTTGTTCTATTTGATTAAGAATAAGCTTAAAGAGAACCAAAATAGAATAATTAAAATTGAGTCAAGAAGACAGAAAGCGCAAAGAAATAGGACTGAGAGAAAACACCTCAACATATTATCAGTAATTATATCTGAAGAGTAAGAATACAGATTCTTTCATTTTTCTCTATCATTTTTAGCTACATTGAAGATATACTATAAATACAGTTTCGGTAAAAAAAAAGTATGTCGTATTTTTCTTTTTTGTAATAAAACATGATGGCTTAGGGCTTTGAAAGCAAAGCCTGAATTTAAAACCTAGTTTCACAACTTATTAGCTTTGGAAACTTGATCATTTTATATGCCTTCTCTGAGTACATTTCTTTTTTCAGAAAATTACTTGATAAATGGTAACATTATAATTAATATAATTATTTTATCCCTAGTATGTAGAAAGTGTCATTCTTTGTTCTTATTGGAAAGTAAGAACTGCTGCTTTTTATGTGAATTACCTACTTCATTTTATTTTAAATAATTAAAAGTATGATATTTCTCAGAGATTTTTTTCCAGCTAAAGATGCCTATGCCTCAATTACAGTGTTTACTTTAATACCCAATCAGCAGCACCACAAACTGCAAACCAGCTACAGAGAAAACACAGGGGAGAAAATGTACCGGCTCAGCCTGGATATTTCAAATCCTCAGACAGTGACTGTAATATTGGGGATTAAATATCTGTTCTATAAGCTCACCTATGATTGCCTCAAAAATTCCATTTGTGTCTTACCTTTCTGAAATCCAGTAAGCATCTGTATTAGTTTGCTAGGGCTGTCATAACAAATTACCACAAACTTGGTAGCTCAAAGCAATGAATTTTTTCTCTCACAGTTGTGGAGACCAGAAGACCGAAATCAAGATGTCAGAAGGTCCCAGCTTCCTTTGAAGGCTCTAGAAAATAATCCTTTCTTGCCTCTTCCAATTTGTGGTAGCTTCAGGTGTTCCTTGGCTTGGGGTTACACAGCTCTAATCTCTCTTCACATGTGACTATGTGTGTCAAATTCCTCTTTGTCTTTCTTTTCATGGGCAGGCACCAGGAAACAAACCTAGGTCTCCAGCATGGCAGCCGAGAACTCTACCACTGTACCACCATTGCCTGCCTTGCCTTTCTTTTGTAAAGATGCTCTTCACTGGATTTAGAGCCAAACTGAAGTCCAGCATAATCTCATTTTGAGGTCCTTAACTTGATTACATCTACAAAGAGGCTTTTTCCAAATAAGGTCATATTCACAACTTCTTTTGGGAGGGCCACAATTCAACCTACTACAGTATTCAAAAAATATTTATATGCATGACTCTGTCTATGTGTAACCCAAAATATTGCAGGGCTTTATGTGGCCCATATTTGGCACAGTGTCACAGAAGAAATATAGCCCTGCAACTAAAAGAAATAAAAGTCATTCCAATCTTTACTTGCATCTCTAAAAGAGTATCAACTATTGCCAATTCACAATACTGACAAAATAGCATACAAAAAGCTATATTTTTCCTCAAGAGGAATTTCTCATGATTTAATTTTTCTTAAAATCCTTTCTTCTATTTGTTTTGTTCTTCCTTCTCATAACCTGAGGGTTCCTCTTAAGACTTTCTCCCACCTGTACTCATTTTGCATTTTCCTTCAAAATGGCTTCTCCATTATTATGTATAGGTTCCTCTTTGCTTTCTCCCACCCCAATGTTCTCGTTGTTATTTTTCCCCACTATCTGGAATAAATCACAGCCTTTTGATGGAAAATACTCTAGTTCTCTCCTTTCCCATCTCATAGTAATATACCCATCTGCTAAATGTGACCAAGGAGCTTGGAGAGGAAATGAGAAAAAACCCTTTATTCCAGTTACATGGACATATGTATTACATTAAAATAAGCACAAGAATAAGCTACGTAATTCACAAAGTTATTTTATCATCCTAAGCAACTAGGTATTTGGTAAATTACCTTACAGTATTATTCTGTTCTATTGTCCATAGTACTAATAGCTACAATTTATTAAGCACATGCTATGTATTTGGTATATTTGGTAATTAAGACATTATCTTGTTTAATCTTCATAACAACTTTCTGAGAGGTTAACTTACTTCCCTAAGATGATGTAGTAAGTGATAGAATTAGAATTTCTTCTAGATCTCATGTCTACATAACTCCAAAGCCCATGAATTTAACCACCATACTATGTCTAGTTTATTAGAAGAGTATACCTGCTGATTAAAAAGAAATAATCAGTCATGAGCCAAGACTGGGCTAGTATCTGAGCATATTAGCAGCTGGATGACTGTCTTCCACTCTCCTTTATAGAGCGATTTTAATCTGATGATTTTATGAGTGCATAAACAAATGGAAGAATGGAAGTAGATGTGAGTGGATTGTGTTTCATCTGTTATATCTAATTTCTTCTCTAAGGGTTTACTGCTCTGATAAATTTCTGAATAGAACAGAGCTAAGAACAAAAATTACAATCTCCTTTGCCTGATGTAGATGGCTTTACCTTCAGTATTTTTGTGTTTTAGCTTTAAATGAATAAAGTCTCACCAGTCATAAATCTGAGAATATTAGAGCTCCTGGTTTCAGCTACAAGTATGTTTGGGCCTCCATTCCTAGGCTGTTTCTTGCTGATGACATACTTTATTTCTTTATGGGACAAGCATGCTGAACACAAGCCTGTAAAATTCAAACACTCTGGGTCTAATTAAATGTGTAGAGAGGGCAGAAAAGAGATTTCCAGACATGACCACACCATATTTGTTACTACCAATCTTCAAATCAAATGTGTCAGTATCTTGCTGTTCATCGTAGGATACAACTTCTTTCTGCCACATACCACGAAATGTTACCTTTGCTTTGGATTTGTGAAACCAAATTACACTAGCTCATTTATGCATTTGGTGTGTGCATGTGCATGCGAAGTATTTAGTGTGCATGCCCATAGCCTTTCTATTTATAGAAAACCCATCAGCCTGGAAATCTTATGAAGATAAATTTTTTCCTCTAGAATTTTTAGTTATTTTTCTTGCTTGTCTTGCCTGGAGGCATTGTAAAATTGGCTTCTTACCCAGTTCAGACCTATGCCTGCAGGCAACCATAACACAGAAAGAAAAGTGCATGGGGGTATACGTTACTGAAATAGAATGAAATGCTTTCAGGACCCTAGAAAAAGCTGTTAGATATGGGTTAGAGGGTATCACTCAATTACTATGACAATTCTTTCATCCCTGATATGTAAATATAAAGCCTGTAGTGTTCTCTGCATTGACTCATGGAGTTTGCTTAGATGGTTCTAACAACTCTAGGAAGACGATATAAGATTAATCTAGGTGTTTTAGACAGGGTCCTAGAAATTCTCAGCATATTGCCACCCAGGTTTAGTGTATTTCAGCAGTGTATTTGAGCTAAATCCAAGTTGACATAATGAAAGCTGATGATTTACCATGACAGGAAAAGACTTTCATGGGCTTTCTCTTTCCCTCAGTGATTACTAGACAAGGTGAGCTATGGCCCTTTGTTCTCTTTTCATTTAGCTTGAAATTCATATGTTCTTGAGTTATCCTATTTCCTCTCGCCCTATTACAGCTGCTCAGTCCTATTGACTGTGACCTTTTCAGATTCCCTTGAATCTCTTCACTACGAATTGGAGCCACAGGTATTGCTTGCATTTTTTAAATGTGGGCATTAACCTCAGATTGTCTGAAAAAATACTATTCCTGCAAAATACTTTCCTGCCTATAAGCTTTTCACAACTACCCTTTTCAGTTGTTTCCCCGCTATCAAGCCTGGTGAGGTGAGGATACATATGCAGTAATAAGTAGGATGGGCCAGAACTAGTAACAGAAAGGCCGCGCTCTCTCTGTTGTTTCCTCCTCGACCTTGGGTTTAGACAGATAGGGACAGCTATCAAATTTGAATTGCACTGAATTTGAAACAAAAATTTGAGAGGATGCACTTTAACAGAGGGAGAACTGAATATTAAGTCCTGAATACTGAATATTAAGCCAGAAGGCTCAGGTTCTAGTCTCCTATCATGTGATGATTTGGATTGGGTCCTAACCAGTGTATGTTTCAGGTGTGTGTGTGTATGTGTGTTTTTATGTGTATGTGTGTGTAACAGAGACACTGACAGAATGGAGAGTAATAATTAGAGCAGAGTGACCCAGAGGGGAGAAGTCTAAGACTACTTCACATGTAGGATAGTTGATGCAACTGAGGAAAAAGAGAAAAGAGAAAATTTCAGGGTAGATAATAAAACCAAGGAAATCTACCTGTATTATAGACTATTTTAACATGTAATTGATTTAAAATATAAGTTAAAATTATTTCTTGTCAGTGTTTTTTACAGTAAAATTGAAGAGAATTATTTTCAGAGAAAGAAAACTGTTACTTATAATTTCATTCATGTACATTCTTTCCTAGTTTGCACATGTATATATCATATAACAGTCACAATGGGTACAATTTGTGTTCTCTAATCAATTAGCATCATACCAAATAAGTTCCTTGTTTCAATATAATTCCCAAAGTCATTTTTATTTTTAAAGGCTGTATGAATCAAGTGGTTATTGAGTATGTTGTATTGTTTTTGATTTGCCACCATTTTAACTAAAACTACAGTAAACATATTCTTGAAAATTACTTTTATTCTTTTAAATTATTTCCTTAAGATAAATTGCCAGGTGCACAGGTAGTTTAGTGGTTAGAATGCCCACCTTCCATGTGGGAGACCCGGGTTCGATTCCTGGACCATGCACCAAAAAAAAAGATAAATTGCCAGAAGCTAATGTTTGGGTTAAGAACATGAACTACTTAAAATTGATTACCAAATTACTTTCCAAAAGAATAAAAGGTGATTTATATATATTTATCACAACTATACAACTTTAACTATAATATCATACCTTTGGATTTTCTAATTTAAAGATATTTTTCAAAATCTAAAGATCACATCTCAATTTATTTATTTAATTGATTCTTCTTTAATTTCTGTAGAAATAGATCACTTCTGCATATATTTGTTTTACTGCTTATTTTCTTTATTTACTGCCCAACGTTTCCTTTCCTCGGGTTCTTTTATTTTGTTAAAATTTCATCTTTATGGTTTTGAACCTGAAGTCCAAGCTTTTGAAATCAACATCTTTCACTCCCTCAAGTATTATACCCTGCAATTTGATAAATTTGATACCTATGTCCTCATCCAAACTCCTGTTTTAAAAATAAAAATAAAAGAAACTCAGGTCTTCCAACTCTATTTAACCTCTGTCTTCCTTATTTTCCCTTGGTGGTTTTGCTTTTCTGCCAAATATTTTCTTTTTCTTTGGATTTTTGGTTTACTTTTAGGTTCTGAATATTCCAAGAAAATGTGCCTATGTGTGGGCCTATTTTGACTGCCTGGCTCATAAAATGCACCTTATACATACCTATGTATGGTTAATTTCTCAGAGGTAAGGGACACAAGTCTCCAGAATTAAAAAGCCCACCAAGAATCCAACGAAATGGATTTATTCTGGAGAGTTTTTCCTTTCAGTTCTGGGAATTTACCTCTATTATGTCTTCAAAACTTTCTTCATCTCCATTTTCTTAGTTTTCTCTATCTGGAACTCCTAGATTTGGTGTCTTGGACTGATGTCCGGTTAGTCTTTTTTCTCATATTCTATCTTTGACTTTCTGTCCTGGGAGGTAATGCCGATATACAAGCTTGAGTGTGTGTGTGTGTCTGTGTGTAAACGTTCACCATAATCTTGTCATTGGATTTCTAATTTGAAGATATTTTTCAAAATCTGAAGAATGCATCTCAATAATTTAATTCATTCTCCTTTAATTATTAAGGAGGTAGAGTGAGTCTATGCATATTTATTTTACTATTCATTTTTGGGAGATTTCCTTGATTTTAATATTAAAACTATAGGGATGTTAGTCTATAATCTAGAATACCCATGAGGATTTAAGCATTCATTTTCCCATTTTCCAGGGATGGTTGGTGGAGAAGGCACACACTAAGTCCCACTCCAGTAATCACCCTCACTGCCTTGCTCAAAGTTATGTCCTTGTTTTTAGACAGCCTGCGACCAATGACTGGTCAATGTGGGGCTACAAAGAACTGGCCCCTTCTTTCAATTGGCACAATTCTGCAGGGTCATGCCAGCTGCAGATCTCCCAAAACTCTATTGCAATTACATCAGGCAGTTCAACTTCTCTCTCTACCCAGTTCTGTTGCCCACAGCCCTCTTCAAAAGGTATTGTTCCCCAAAGTGCTCCCCAGTAAATGTCTTGCTTCTGAATGTCAAGGACTTAAAGTCTGTCTCATGTGGAAGCTGATCTATGACAAAACCCTCCTTTTAAATATTCCAGTTTCTTAGTTTTCACTTTCTAGGTCCCCAAATGATCACCATGAGATTTACATCTGTTTTTCTTACATACAGCCTATGCCTTTCAGTACTCTTTGTGGGTGATCTCCTCAGTTTTCTAGTCCCTTTATTGACTTTTTTTTTTTTTTTGCAATTATGTGTTTATTTTCAAGAGCTTGCACATGTTCTTTCTTTTTAAATGGTACTTTGTCCTTGTTTTGTAAATTGGAGAGTTTTTGTGTCGTTTTAGATTGTGTTAATTCTCATTGGTTATCTCCATTATGTCATTTTAGCTCTAATCTTTCTCAGGTTGGAGACATTCCTCAAATGTTTGGTGACCCTTAGTTTTTGGAAGGCCATATACACATTTGTGTGGTTTTTTTCCTAGGCAAGTTTCATGTTATAGGGATACGAACAGGTAGTTATTATTATTGTGCACACGCACATACCAGTCAGAATTTGGAGTTTATTTTTCTCTGAGACTTCTTAATTGCTAGAGAACTCTCCATTTCCAGCCTGAAGCAGATGACCTGTGATCAGGTATTCAGTAGAGGAAGTAAGTGGGAGAAGGGAGGATACATGGGTCTGCTGTTCCACATACTGAATTTTAGCCTATAT
The DNA here is from genome assembly GCA_004026745.1 of Myrmecophaga tridactyla. Classification (NCBI taxonomy): domain Eukaryota; kingdom Metazoa; phylum Chordata; class Mammalia; order Pilosa; family Myrmecophagidae; genus Myrmecophaga; species Myrmecophaga tridactyla. Next base: position 60,443 of record PVIY010000104.1, read on the forward strand.
CTCATTCTTGTTTTTTTTCTTTTCGCAGGGGGTGATGGTGCATAGTCTGGAAATTGAACTGGGTCTCCAGTGTAGAAGGCAAGCACCACTGAACCCACCATACACCCTCATGCATAGTTATTATTATTATTATTATTGCAGTTTCTGTTTCCTGGACATGTTTCTTTTTTTATTAATAGCATTATTGAGATATAATTCACGTATCATAAAACCAACTCTTTTAGAGTGTACAATTAGATAGTTTTTAGTAGTTTCAGAAAGTTGGGCACCCATTGCCACTATGTAATTTTAGAACATTTCATGACCCTCAAAAGAAGCCCTGTATCTATTAGCAGTTACTCCCTTTCCCCCTCCCTGCTCTACTCCAGACCCTGGAAACAACTACTCTATTTTCTGTCTTAATGGATTCGCCTATTTTGCACATTTCATATAAATAGTCATATAATATGTGGCCTTTTGTATTTGACTCCTCTCACTTAGCATAATGTTTTCAAGGTTCGTAGATGTTATAGCAATTACTAGCTCTTCACTCCTTTTTATGGACAAATAATATTCCATTGTATGTATATACCATACTTTGTTTATCGATTCATCAGTTGATGGGCATATGAGTTGTTTCCACTTTGGGGCTATTATGAATAATGCTGCTATAAACATTCATGTAAAAATGTGTGTCTGAACATATGCTTGCATTTCTCTCAGCTGTATACCTATGAGTGGAATTGCTGAGTCATATAGTAACTAGTTTGAGGAACCTGTTTTCCCAAGAAGCTGCACCACTGTACATTCATCAGAATTATATAAGGGATCCAACTTTTCCACATCCTTGTCAACACGTGTTATTTCCTTCTTTATGATTATAGTCTTCCTAGTGGATGTGAAGTGGTATCTCATTAGGGTTTTGATGCATTTCTAATTAGCATATTTTCATGTGTTTACTGGGCATTTGTTTATCTTCTTTGGAGACACATTTATTTACTTTCTTATCCATTTTTTAAATTGGGCTACTTGCTTTCTTATGATTGAATTGTAAGAGGTGTTTATATATTCTGGATACTACTAGATACTTAATCAGATATAAGAGTCACAAAATATTTTCTCCCATTCTGTGAGCTGTCTTTTCACTTTCTTGATGACACAAAATATTTCAATTTTGATGAAGTCCACTGATTAATTTTTGACTGTTTGTGCTTTACAGCCATATCTAAAAAACCATTGCCTAACCCAAGGTCACAAAGGCTTATGTTTACATTTTCTTCAATGATTTTTATAGTTTTAGCTCTTCTGTTTAGGTCTTTGATCCATTTTTAATTTTGATATATGGTGTTTGTTCTTTTTCAAAATTGTTTTGGTCGTTCTGGGTCCCTGGTATTCTTATATGAATTTTAGGATTAGCTTGTCAGTTTTTTTTGCAAAAATGGCAGCTTAGATTTTCATAGGTTTTGCATTGACTCTGTAGATCAATTTGGGGGTACTGCCATCTAAACAATATTAAGTCCTCCAACCCATGACTACAGAATGTATTTCCACTTACTTAGGTCTTCTATGCTTTACTTCAACCATGTTTTAGAGTTTTCAGTGAACAAGTCATATTTCTTTTGTTAAATTTATGCCTAAGTATTTAATTCCCTTTGATGCTATTTTCAATGGAACTATTTTCTTAATTTCATTTTTGGATTGTTCATTGTAGTATATTGAAATACAGCTGACTTTTATGTATTGATCTTGTACCCTGAAATTTGCTGAATTTGTTTATTAGCTGTAATAGTTTCTTTGTGGCTTCCTTGGGATTTTATACATGCAAAATAATATCTGCCAGTAGAGATATGTTTTACTTTTTCCTTCCAATCCGGATGCCTTTTATTTGCCTAATTTCCCTGGCTTGAACCTCTAGTACAATGCTTAAGAGAAGTGCCAAAAGTGGCAAAAATGGGCATTCTTGTCTTGTTCCGGATCTTAGGAAGAAAGCTTTCAGTCATTTACCATTAAGCATGATGTTCACTGTGCACTTTTCATAGATGCTTTTATCAGGTTGAGAAAGTTTCCTTCTATTCCTAGTTGAGGAGTATTTTTTATCATTGCATCTCATTGCTGCCCTCTGTAGCACCTACTGTTACCAAATCCTATTAATAGCTAGTGTTCTATCGAGCAAATTGAGCTCCTCTCAATTGCGTTTCCTTTCTTATCTACTTTAGCTTGTGGAATTCTCAGCTCTGTTACAGTGGTTACCATCATTCTGTCCACTTTTCATCTTTCAGAAATTTGTTAAAGTCTTTCATCCCTACTAAGACTTTTCTTTCTCTTCATCATCTGTGGTTTATGTCTTTTATATTTCTTTAGTATCATTTACTTGGGTCTTGGGAGGAGAGTAGGTAAATGGATATGGTCAATCTGCCTTTATTTAACCAGGAACCTGTGTCCTCTCAATTATTCATCATGATCTCACCAACCAGGCACAAATCTACCTCAAATAAACTATTATCCACAGTGACTCTACTAAATAATTCATGGAGAATAATGTAGAAATTTGCTTTCACTGTTATTTCCCCCTCATTTCCTTTAAAAAAATTCTCCTCATTTACTATCCATCCTTATTCCTTTTGGTCCATGTATTTTCTTCATACTTCTCCATCTTTCCCTGTCTCTATGCTGCTATTGTATCTGAGAGAGAACACAGCACTGGGGGTCACAGGACCCAAGTTCTACTCCTGGTCTTGTCGCTGTGTAGGTTCATGATCCAGGTCCTCACAGAGCCTTAATTTCCCATGTATAAAACAAATGCATTGGTGTAAAGGTCCCTTTGAAAATCAAAATGCAATTTTTCTATGATTTTTTTTTCATGATCACTTTAATATAAAAGGATATTTTCTAAATGAGCAAAATAATGCTTTCAAATATCCCATAGAAGAGTATTTAAAATATTCAGATTTAAAATTTTTCTTATATGTAAGAAAACAAAGTTGATATATATATATATGATTAGAAAATAAGAAGTAAAGTCTATGGGTGATCAAATTATTGGTGTTTGGCTTTTTTAACATATATTTTTCCCCCACATAGCTCAAGATAAATATGTATTACTTAGTAATAAAAAGTTTTAAGAAACAAAACCCTCACCATATACATGTGTAAACACTCCTTGAATAGAGTGCTGTCTTCTTTTCCATCTGGACTTTTAAAGTGCTTAGAAATGAGTCAGTAATTATGATATGGGGGAGCTCTGCATTGAGATCCCTGGGGATCAAAGAGTGACCTTCTCTGGAAAGGCAGATACTGCCATGTTGCTAGAATATGAGCTACTTAAAATCACACAATTAAATGTAATTACTATTCCTGGACCCTGCACCCTCCCCCCAAAATAATTAATATAGTATGGTGTTTATGTGGAAATGTAGACTTTAAAGAATAGCACAATTATTTATCACATACTAGCAATAGGCCCTCATTTGCTCTTCTCCTTTTCTGTAGTGTATTGATTGCATGTATCATAATTTATTGATTTACTACCTTCAAAACTAACTTTTTTATGGATCTCTTTTTTCTGTTTTTCCAGTCTTTCAACTATTTATTATTTTACTTTTTTCTGCCTTCCACTCTGATTTTCTAAACTAGATTTTCCCTCAGCACTTTTTTCAGTTCAATGGTCTCCCATTAAGACTCACACTAAACAGAGCCCTGGGAAAATTCTTATCCTTGGTCCTTCATGCACATCATTGCCCTCTGTGCTTAAAACTCAAAACCTTTCTGGGCTAGAAATCAGAAAAGTGTGGTTTTCAGACAGGATTTTGGCCCTTAAATTTGTGTCAACCATCTCTGAGCTTCGCTTTCATTATCTACCTCATAAGGTTGTTGTAATCATCAAATGAGATTTTATATACAAAGTTTCTATTATAAAGTCTTGCATGAGAAAATCCTCCATTAAATTTTAACTTCCCTCCCTTTCTCAGCTACTAATATATAATATGGGACCTATAATTCTTCCACGCTTCTCTCTGCACTGAGTCATAATGAAGAATTTAGATGCATTAATTTACAGACTTACTGCCAATTTACTTTGGCTTTTCTCTGGGAAAGTTTAGAAGGTTCTCTATAGATATAACTTGTATAGAGAAGTGAAATAATCCTGAGGATTGGGAACAGATCACCATTTGGAGCATTTTCTCTGAGTTTTTAATACAAGAGTCATGGCTAACTCCAGGGTTTGTGATACGACCACAAATACTTATCTTCTCGTGTGTTCCTTGCCTTCAGGCTCTTGTTCCTTAATGCCCTGCTCACGTTAGGTTTAGCCTTTATGTTGAACACCAATCAGCATGATCATTGAGTCTCTGTCTCTTATGCCTTTTTTCTTGGGAGTTTGGGTCAAGATATGTCTTTCAGGAGAGAAGCAGCTTAGTAGCTATAACCAGTACCAGTGATAAGGTGCTTCAACAGATCTAAAATGAAGGCTACCCTATTCTATTTCACTGGAAGCCGTTTTAGCTCTTTTACTAAAAATTACAAATAACTTTTTTTTTAATTTAAAAATGTTTTACTGGGGGTGCAAGCATAGTTCAGTGGTAGAATTCTTGCCTGCCATGCAGGAGGTCTGGATTTGATTCCTGGTCCATGCACTTCCCCAAACAAATAAAAAAATAAATAAACAAACAAAAATTCAGCAAATGGTGCTGCAATAACAGGATACTCACATGCAAAAAGAGTGAAATGTGACCCCTGCCATACAGCATACAAAAAAAAAGTTCTACTTGTTTATTGTGGAAAATTAGAAAACATGGGTAAGTAAAATGAAGTATAAATGTAAAAAAAATCCACTCAGAATCCTATCATATAGTGCATAAAGTCTTCCCAGGTATTTTTCTAGTTTTATACTGCTGCGGGTCAGGGTGTGAGCGCACTTATATGTCTGTGTGGACATCACCTGAATGTCATGTGAATTGTTAATTCTCTGCCAAATATTCAAAAGATTTGGTAGAAAAAGAGTTGAAGCCTTATTTTTCACACTTTTTTCAATCCATAGGCAAACTAATAACTGCTATTGTGTAGTGTGAATCAGGTTAGCTGTCTGAAATTCTTTCTCTTCTAATAATAACATGGTGTTTATAACACATTTAATGGTTTCTCTTCAATGCTCGTATAAACAATAAATATTGTACTTGAGAACGTACATTGCTAAATTTTCAGATTAAGCTGAAATTTCACAAATGTGGAAAAAGATCAGAATTGTAGGCTAGGACATTTGCTGTTACTTGTGGGGCATGGATTTGCAGGGCCAGGATATAATGGACTATTTCTTTCCTCCAAAGCACTATCTTGCTCACAGATGGATGGTAGGACATGACACTGTAAATCAATGAAAAACTTTTTTTGTGAGTGTAATTAGCTGAGCCAACCTGATTCCATTCAATTATTATCTTTCCTATTAAAATACTTTATCAATCTTCAAAGCAAAACAATAGACTTTATCATAAATAAATCTTATTTGCTATGTATATGCATGAAATTTTGAGCACAATTTTTGGAAATACAAACACCAGGGATGCATTAATTTGCATTGATCTTCACTAAATTACTTATGTCTTTTTATCACTCTCTAATCCCCTTGACCTTTTCTCAGAGTTAGGTAGAAAGCTACCTTCTTATCTGCTCTGAACATTTATAGTTCTCAACCTTGGCTGCACATTAGAATTATACAGCTTTTTAAAAATTCGAATGCCTGGGCTGTATGTATGCCAGATCAATTAAATCAGAATTCCTGGAGGTGGGATCTAGGCTTCAGTAATTTTGAGTACCCAGGTGATTCTATAGCACAGAAGCTAAGGGAGAGCAGTCACTTCTTTTAAAACAGTACTTCTCAAACTTTAGTATGCATGAAATCTACATTCTGATCTGAGATTCTGCATTTCTAACAAAATCTAAAGTGATGCAGATTCTTTGGTTCAGACCTCAAGGAGTTAAGAGTAAAGACTTGGAGGGTTTCTTTGTGGCCCTACCTCTGGCTTCTCAAGACTCAGGTATATCTTGGTAGTAAAAGCTTTGCAAGAAATTTCCATTAGGCTAGACATTTAATTCTAGCTGAGGAAGAGATTAATTTTTCCTTTCTCCATTTTGTAGGAAAAATAAGGTGTGAGAAAAAGAAACACACTGTAGTAGTTAGGTTCAGATGTCAACTTGGCCAGGTGAGGGTGTCTAGTTCTGTTGCAGTGGACATGAGCCAATGGCATGTGAAGCTCATCTGCTGCTCATTACATCTGCAGTCGGCTAGGAGGCGTGCCTGCTGCAATGAATGATGTTTGACTTAATTGGCTGGTGCTTAAATGAAAGCTCAACGTAGCACAGCCAAAGCAGCTCAGCATACCTCATCTCAGCACTAGTGGCTCAGCCCAGGCCTTTGGAGATGCTGAAAAAAATCACCCTGGGGAAGTTGTTGGAACCCAGAGACCTGGAGAGAAGGCCAGCAGAGATCGTCCTGTGCCTTCCCACATAAGAAAGAACCTCAGTTGAAAGTTATCTGCCTTTCCTCTGAAGGAATAATAAATAAGTCCCCTTTTATTAAAAGCCAGTCTGTCTCTGGTGTGTTGCGTTCTGGCAGCTAGCAAACTAGAACATACATAAAGCACATTCTGGGCACATTCTTTTCAAATTAGGAGAGTTTTCTGGAAACCAACCTTTAAATTATTCCAACCTGACCATCCTTCTCCTATCCCCCCCACAAAAAAAAATCAAGAAGGTGCAAATAAGAATGCATATTTATAAAATAATAGCTTTATCAGTCTTTCAATTTATTACCTTTTTAAAGGAATAATAACTTTTTCCCTAGTCTAAAAAAATTAAAACATACTTTAACAGAACAAAATGTGGCTTTACTTAGACATAAAAACTGATAAGGACAAACCCTGCTGGGATTTGTTTCACTTGTCCTTCTAAAATAAATTTGAACTTCTCTAGCTGGGATTAAAAATAACAAAGTACCATAACCTGCTGAGCACAACAAAGATGCAAAACAAACTAACATTTTGACAGATTTTTTTTCATTTTGGATCACAGATGCCAATTTTCCTTTATGCGACTCTTCTCTATAATTTCACCAGAAACAAACTTGAAGGTTTATTAAAACAGCTTTGCCAATTAAGGAGAGATCACAAAACATATTTAAAAGACTTGTGAAGGGTGGCTGGCGCATAGTGTTTTTTAGTTGAATTGAAATATAGGACTTATCAAATGAAGAGTTGAGGTTTTCTTTCCCAACTTAATATTTTGAAAAATGTCAAACCTACAGTCAATTCAAAGAATGGTACAATGAACACCCAGCTCCCCTTCACCTAAATCTATCAATTTTTAACATTTTGTTACATTTGCTTCTCTTTTTCCATTTTCATTTTTGTTGGACCATTTGATTGCTGCAGATATCATGACACTTTATACCTAAATACTTCAGTGGATTTCACCTAAGAATAAGAAAATTCTCCCAAATAACCACAATACTATTATAACACCTGTCTTAGTTTGTCAGGGCTGCTGTCACATAGTACCACAGACTAGCTGGCTTAAACAACAGAAATTTATCGTCTCACAGTTCTGGAAGCTAGAAGTCTGACATCAAGGTGTCTGCAGGGCCACGTCTTAATAAAGGAGAGAATTCATTCCATGCCTCTCCCTTAGCTTCTGCCAGTGGCCAGCAATGCATGATGTTCCTTGGCTTGTGGCATGTCAATCTTTGCCTCTATCACATAGCCACTTCTCTCTGTATCTATCTGTCTTGCTGTGTCCAAATTTTCTCTGCCTTTAAGGGTACCAGTCATATTTCCACTCTAATTGAGTTTGGCTTCATCTTAAAAGATCCTAATTCACAATTATGTTCACATTCACTGGACTTGGGGTTACAACTTGAACATGTCTTTTGGGGGAACACAATTCAATCCATAATAACACCCAAGAAATTAATAGGTAAATAATATCCAACAAATAGTCCATATGAACATTTCTCCATTCTCTCCTAAATTGCTTTTATAACTATGCTTTTCTTGTCTTTTTAAAAAATTTTTATTATTTTTTTTTCAGGATCCTTCCAGGGATCATCCATTACAACTAGTTGCCATTAATCTAGAACATTTCCCTTTAATCTAGAATAGTAATCCTTCCCTCACCCCCCGCCAGGTCTTTTATGATACTGACATATTTCAAGAATCCAGATTGGTTGTTTTATTTAATGACCCCCCCATCTTGTTTATCTGATTATTTCCTCATTAACAGATTCAGGATACCATTCTTTTCATTTTTCTAAGACCACTACAAATGTAACATGTATTTCCCAATACATCACATCAGGGGACACATAATGTTAGTTTGTTTCATCATTGGTCATTTATCTGATCATCTGGTATCCCTGAGATGTCTCCTTTGTAAAGGTAACTTTGCTCTCCTTAACTAATAAATAATCTCAGGGTGATTTTGAGACCAAGTAGACTCCTCCCAGAACTTGTGCCAAATGGTGTTAGCATCCATTGATGTACCTTGCTTGACTCAATTATTACACTGCTTATTGTAGAATGGTGTTTTCTAATTATGTCATTCTTCTGCATGTATGACCAGATATTCTTTTGTAAGGAAGAACTTCCCTTGCTCCCCCCCTTGCCACATTTTGTAATGTCACTATGAACTCATTGATTCTTCTTTTATAACACATTACAGTCATTATTTATTTTGGTGGTTAACATCCCATGTTTGGCCTATAGGAGCCCCTTTTAACCAGCTCCTCTCTTTTTGATATGTTCCCGTGATTCTTTGAATATTTCCTTGATTTTTTGTGTTCTAGTTTGCTAGCTGCTGGAATGCAATATACGAGAAACTCAACAGCTTTTAAAAAGGGGAATTTAATAAGTTGCAAGTTAACAGTTTTTAGGGATGGAAAGTCCCAATTAAAGCAAATCCATAGAAATGTCCAATCTAAGGCATTCAGGGAAAGATACCTTGATTCAAGAAGGCTGATAAAGTTCAGGGTTTCTCTCTCGGCTGGAAGGGCACATAGTGAACAAGGCATCATCGGCTAGCTTCCTCTCTAGCTCCCCACGAGGTATTTTCCTTCTTCATCTCCAAAAGCTGTTGGCTGGTGGGTTCTCTGCTTTGTTGTTCTGCGACATTCTGTTCTCTGCTCTCTCCGAGTCTCTCCTTTTCTCCGAAATGTTTCCTCTTTTATAAGATTCCAGTGAACTAATCAAGACCTACCTGGAATGGGTGGAGACACATCTCCATCTAATCCAGTTTAACAACCACTCTTGATTGAGCCACATCTCCAAGGAGATGATCTAATTAAAGTTTCAGACATACATTATGGAATAGGGATTAGAAGCGATAGCTGCCTTTATAAAATGGGATTAGTATCAAAACATGGATTTTAAATCCTTTCAAACTGCACATTTGGCAAAATGAGAAACTGTATTTTTCTCTCCAAATCCGGAATCAGCCATTTTCCCCAAGGAACCCTGGAGTAGAAAATAGTATTGAGAAACCATATCTGGTTGCTAAACATACTCGTTACAATAAGGATTTCATTGCCTCCAAGTCCTTTCAGTGGACAGAGCTGAAGAAATCTATTTTAAATAGGTTCATAAATTCATATGTTATTTCCAATTCATATCTTAACATCACAGTTTTTATTACCTTCCCTGATTGCATGTTTGCTTCCACAAAACATTGGTAAATTTACTCATTTGTTCTATCTCACAATTCACTGAAAATGGTTTCAGGATTATCAGATTACCACATAATAACTAAATATAGTTCATGATTTCTTTACTGTTCTTTTCATCCTTAGAATGCACCCACCAAGGATGTACAGTTAGACTACTGTGTTAAAAAGTTGTTTAAGGGCAGGCAATAGTGGTTCAGTGGCAGAGTTCTCGTCTGCAATGCCAGAGACCTGGGTTCATTTCCTGGTGCCTGCCCATGTAAAAAAAGTAAAAAATAAAATAAAAAAACTAGTCTTTAATGTTTTAAAAAAAGTTGTTTAAATTAATATTTTTTCTTTGTGCTTCTGTTATCAATTTGATATAAAGCTAGACTCACTTGGTTTTGTTTATATTCATTCTTTCAGTTTGTTTTTAAAAAGTCTTTTTGACTTAATTTTATCCTTGGACTATATATAACTTACCTATGGTTGAAAAGTCAAAATTATATAGAAAAGTACACTCTGAGAAGTCTCATTCCCTTCTCTAGTCCTTTAGCTCATTTCTACCCATCTCCAGTAGGTAAACAGTTTATTTGATTTTGGTGTCACTTTCCCAAACACCTTTTTGCAAAAATAAGCACAAATTTAAGATGCATAAATACTCATTTTTCTTATTTTTCCTACTATCTTACACAAAAAGTCTATGGACCTTGTCTGAATCATCTTTTTCTTCCCATGCAACTATTTTATCTTAACCCATGTCAGTACTGTTCTTAGAGCATCATATTTGTTCAGTATATATTTTCCAAATGAAAATCAACAGGGCATTTAGAAACTTGTCAAAGGACAGAGAATCTTTAAATCATAAAATACTTTTACTAAGATATCACAGAAGTGAAAAAACATATAAAGAAAAAAGTAAGCTCCTTAGGTTGTTTATATCATCTCCATGAGAAGCCCAGGATTCCCAAATCACTCCTGAACTCTCACTTTAATACCATCAATTCCCTCAGATCCTTTTTGTGACTGTCTCATTCTCCCAGCTCCTGAAACCAACAAAGTGTACTTTCCAGTACTTAAGGTCCCATAGAGTACAATAAAATCCCATAAAGTACCTTCAGAACCTGCTCTGAATGTGCCTCCACCTTTGTGCTGTAATTAAAGTTTGGTTCTGTTTCCCACAGCCCTCACATGACTAGCCCTGGAAGTTGTAGGTATCTTCCTGGCTATTTCACTTCCAGACCATTTTCCTTCCTTCCTAAAACTCACCAGCTTTGAGACAGCAACCTCTCCTTGTTGCAGTCATCTACCAACCACAAAGTCACACCCATCTCTCCTCGAATATGGAAGCTCCTCATTCATCATTTTATTTCCCTCATACTCTTTTAAGTGTTCTTTTAATGGAAGAAATTCAGGGCTGAATTTGCATTCAGCATATAGAATATGTTTGAAAATGGACTTAATGCCAATTGTTGGCCAGTGACTTGGAAGACTGTATTTCACTGCTTTAAAAGCTGAAAGTAACTAGGTTAACTGTCAAATTAATTCAGATATTTAAAGAGTGGAATTGGGTCACTCATTACAATATAAAAAGTTGCTTTGTATGTGGATATTGAATAGTAGTAGAAAATAGTTGAGATAAGCAGAATAAGTGGGATATAAAGCATTGTGCCAGTTTGAAACTATTACATAACCCAGAAAAGTTATGTTTTAATCCTTATCCAATCTGGTGGGGACCAGATTGTAGGATGGAAACCCTTTGATTAAATTTTCTCCACAGAGATGTAGCACTCCCAGTTGTGGGTGTGACCTTCTGATTAGATTATCTGCACAAAGATGTGGCATGCCTAATTGTGGGTGTGATCTTTTGATTAGATGGAGATGTGACTCCAACCATTCCAGGTGGGTCTTGATTAGTTTACTGGAGTCCTTTAAAAGAGGAAATATTTTGGAGAGAGCTCAGAGCTGACACAGATGCAGATGCTTGGAGAACAGTTGCTTCAGAGTTTACAGAGACATGGAGGTGATGTTTGGAGATGCTTGGAGTGCTGACAGAGAAAGCAGATGCCTAGACATGGGCAGAGCCCAGTAGACTTCACCATATTCCTTCCCATGATATGCTAAGCAAGCCAGCACCCAGAGTTGTGTCCCAGAGGGGTTAAATGAATCCCCACAGGTGTTTAGAGAGGAAACCAGGGGCATCAGAAGCTGAAGCAACAGAACCAGGAACAACAACCAAAAGGCCCCAGCCTCCTGCCTTCCCAGCTGACAGAGGTGTTCTGGAAAGCATCAGCCTTTCTTGAGTGAAGGTAACCTCTTGTTGGTGCCTTAATTTGGACATTTTCACAGCCTTAGAACTATAAATGTGTAATGTATTAAGCTCTTTTTATAAAAGCTGTTCTATTTCTGATATATTGTATTCTGGCAACTTAACAACCTAATATAAGAATTGACTACAGGTAAGTGATTATGTTTTAATTCTTTACTGATACAGAGAACTATGCAAGGAATTGAAGATGACCCATAGGTAAATACATAAAATAAAGGTAAAAGATTTCAGATATGAGTTATTTAAAAAAAATTATGCATATGTTTATATACATGCATACATATCTGTAGGTAATAAAGTCCTACACATTAATATTATACAACCTACTGTCAAGTTTAACTTGTATTATAAGTATTGTTTATATCTTCTAAATTCAGGAAAATCCCAGGCCTGAGAATTCATATTGATTAAAAAAACTTAATTTCTTCTCTGAAGAACTGATTCTAGTAAAGTCTACACCAGTGAGATTTCTGTAACATAAACTAGCTCTATTGTTTCTTCTTAGTCAAGTATGATAGGGATGTGAATTCCCTAATGGCTAGCACATTGCTAGCTTACATGATAGATTTAAAAGAGCTGCTTCTTGTTCGGAGATGTTTTGAGATGAATGATGTCCTGGACTGTATTTTATATATTTATTCCCAAGACGGATGAAAATTTTGCTGTATCAGGATATAATGACCCATGTAACTATTTTAAACTTTATTTAGCACAACATGGAAATGTAAAAAGTGTTTAATGCTTCTCCTGTTCCCTATTGTGCACACTACAATACATGCATACACTCGAGTTCCCTGATCCCCAGCCTGGTTGAAGGAATCTTTCTGAGGGTGTCTGAAAGTATGTCTCAGAGAAGTGTAGAAACCTTTAGAGTGATCCTGCCATGGAGAAAATATGCAAAACTTTCTCTATTCAATCTGTAAGACAGAAATGAACAACTGCATTTGAACAACTGTTTGAACAGAACTGAAAATCACCTAAGCCAATATATTCTGCCTCATATTCCACATTCTGTCCAAAAAAAACAGGCTTTGGAATATGCGTTATACTAGAATTTTTACTGGATTATCTCATTTTTGAGAATGGTTGAAGGCAGTTTTAAGCTCTTTTAGCCCTGAATTGTTGACCAAGAACTTTAAGATTCTCCAAGGTAAATATGACTTCTTTGAAAGCTAGGTTTTCCTTGTTACCTGGTGGGAAGAGAACTCATTCACGTGTCACCTCTGGTAAAATTCACACTGAAGAGGATTGCGTTTTAATCCCTTCATGTGATATTGGTAAGCATATATTGGTTGCAAATATCAGGAGCTCAAGTCAAATTCACTTAATAAGTAAAGAAATTATGTGCTTATGCACTTGGAAAATGACATTAATGAATCTTTCTTCAGGCATGATTGGACACAGAGGCTCAAATGCAGACATGAAGACACTAACCATCTATATCTAGGCTGGTTTTCCCTTCACTATATTGGCTTCATCTTTAAATAAGTTCTTCCTTTATGGTAGCCCCCAGCAATTCCAGACTTATAATCTAGCAATTCCAGTGGGAAAGGACACTTATTCTCAAAATTATATAAAAATGTCTCAGGTCTGATTCTCATTGGCCCAGACTGGGTCTGTGCTCGTACCTGAACTAACCACCGTGGTCAAGGAGACAGTGTCCTTATTGACTAGGGCAGGGCTGGATCATCCCATTGCTTAGATGTAGGAAGGAAGGGGCTCCCCAGAGAGCTTGGCCAGCAAAAAGCATCATTTAAGTTCATCTTTAATACACTGAAGCATAACATGAGTTGGAGCTGCTCTAATACAGGGATCCTTCAATTCGGTCTCAAGGCAAATCACAAAGTATCCTTTGCAACAGAGTAGCTGCTGACTTGATAAATACTACATATAAACATCTTTAGCATTCAGAGTTGCTATAGGACAATGCTTAACACTCAGGCCGAACTATAAAGCTAGATGTCTGGCTTTTCACAGATATCAAAATGGCAAGGCATACAACAATAACAACAACACACAAATGTATGAATATACAAGTAAATAATAGATATTCACATTCACACACACACACATATATATGTACATATAATTCAAAAGAAATATTCGTATAGTGCTTCATAATTACAAAGTGTCTCATATATATTATCCCTTGGAATCTCTTTGGCTTATGTGATTCTCTTTAAACATCCCAGAAACAAACCCTATAAGACACTCACCTCTTTTGAGTTTTATATTCAGGCATCAGGATGCGTCTCCTCTATGATCATTAGCCTTTCATGAGCTGTACTAAAGAATACATAGTGTTTAGTGTTATCTAGCCTTTGTACTTTCCAAAACACATTCACATGTATTATTTCATTAGTTCCTGTCACATCATAATATGCTTGATACATATGTATAAGTCTTCCCAAATAACCATTAAACAAAGATCTCCAATAAACCTGAGTTACATTCAGTTTTACGTTAACATAGAATAAAATCACCTTGTTGCCCTATCCTGGTGCTACTTTCTACAGAGCTTTGTCAGTGGAACATCTGTCTTCTACATTATAGTGTTTTTCATAGTCAGTTATACCCCACAAAAGCTGTGTTGCTTTAATTAATTCCCCATGGCTTTCTTGGAAATCTTCCTCTTTCTTTGATGCATTTCTTTTTGCAAGTTCTAAGGTCTCCAGGTGTACCTATTATTTCTATCAGCTTCCATTGTTGCATTGTTGGTCCTTTTGTTCTTTTTCTTTTTTTTTTTGGTCCTTTTGTTCTTAGTTTGGTTCTTTAACGAGGCCAGCAGAGGCCGGCCTGGTCATCAAATGCTGACTTACCCAGGAGGAAGCAAGGACAAGACAGTTTTTTGGGGTAAAAGGATCACCTTGTATAAAAGCATAAAGACACTGTGCTCATTACTTAAGATGATGTTGAGGTGCCATTAAGATGGAATTTGGCCAATAATCTAGGGATACTCAAATTCTGTTTCAGGTCAGAGCTGTTCTTCTCAAAAAAACCGCCAAGGGAAATGCATGTATAGGATCATGAAGAATTAGATCATGGTAGTCATCATAGAATATTTTCTAACAACTTTCTTGAGGTATAACTAATATACAATAAAATGCACATACTTAATGTGTACAATTTGATAAGTTTTGACATATATACATCTGTGAAACCACAACCACAATCAAGACAATTAACATGTCCATCATCCGAAAAGTTTTCTCATGCCTCCCATTAGCAGGGATCTATCTAAAGATAAGATAATCCTCTATATTTTTGTCATACGTTCCAGCCCAGGGATAATCCTGCCAAGTGAGAAGTGAGTCTCTGCTTACACATGTTTCCTTGACCACTTAGAGGGGTCACATCTGTCTGCAGCCTGGTTGACTTGAGGCTACACACCAAGTCAGCTTATCTTGCCTTTGTTTATCCCCGAATGACCTTACCTTGATTTACAAAGATACACATAAGTTTCTCTTCAACCATTTTTAAAAATTTTATAGGTTTATTTAGTTATGTCATAATCTTTCTTTTCTTCTGGGCTCACTTCCAGACATTATCTATGGAATTGGCTTCTAAATTTTAATTAAGAGTACCTTTTGTTTGGGCCATAAATTAAAATGTTCTAAATTTCTTTTCTTAGTGTCAGGTTCAAGGAAGTCAGCCAAATGTGAAGCACTAGGGAAGAGAGAGATTTTCTGAGCTTTGTAAACTCCTCCCTTCACTCTGTAGTTACTGATGTAGAACATAGATTCATGACATCTTGGAGCCATACAGCATCTTCAAGAGCAAATTGATAAGTTAGTGGCAGAGAACATATTAAAATCCAAATGCTGGTGATTGGTGAGGGGGAGGGGAGGGGGGTATGGTATGTATGAATTTTTTTCTGTTTTCTTTTTATTTCTATTTCTGAATAGATGCAAATGTTCCAAGAAATGATCATGATGATGAATGTGCAACTATGTGATGATATTGTGAATTACTGATTATATACGTAGAACGGAATGATCAAAAGTTAGAATGTTTGCGTTTGTTTGGTGTTTTTTTTTGGTATTTAAAAAAAAATTTAAAAATTAATAAAAACAAAAAAGAAAAAAAAATCTGGTTGTCCTGATTTTTAACCTCATGAATTTTCCACATGATATAATTTTCCTTAGGACCTAGCAGAGCTATGCTGGGCTGGGGTATTCCTTATAATGTATACTTTGAGAGTTGTGGAGGTAAGTAATTATAAGACCTGGGAATGGGCAGGGACCTATTCTCTTGTCTACCATATCTTAGAACTTTCCTTATTTATGTGAGAGGGTGTAAGAGTAGATATTAAGAAAAAAGTTTTTCAAAAAATGAAGCACAATGCTGGTGGAAGGATATTTACCTTCTTAGGAGTTCCTTGGTGCTCAATAAATACTACTACTACTACTACTAGCAATAATTCACATTTATTGAGTGCTTACTACATGTCAAGAAATCTTTTGAGTGCTTTAGATGTGTTGGCTAATGTGATCATCACAAAAGCTTGTTGAAACTCAGGCACAGAGAGGTCAGGTGATCTTCCCAGGTCATTAACCCAGTAAGTGTCAGAGGATCAGCTTTGCTTTTGTAAGCATTTGTTGTTTTCATAGCTGAATAAAGCCACCTAGACAACCATCTTATATGTAAATTTCTCTGCACGTTAAAGGGAGATTTGGAAGAGAGGTTCTTAATCTGGGATCAAGGGATGAGCTTTAGGAGTTCTGAGAACTCCCTAAAATGGTAGGAATCACAGATGTCAGAAGTGTGCAAACTGATGGAACAGGGCAGGGGAACAGGGTAAGTTAGGTAGCATCATGACAACTCTGGTCCAAGCATTGCTCCAAACGCTTTGCATACATTTTGGGCTTCAAAGCAATTAGATGATAAAGTGGGTATCATTAGCCTTATTTTCTTTTCAAAGAAGTTCAGCGAAATTAGATAATGTGTTTAAACTACCCAACCAGGAGAAACATAGCTGGGATTCAAAGCTGTCTACTTAAAATTCTCTGCTCTCTCCAAGCTATCCCAACATCTTAAGGAGCAGAAGGAGAATAAGACAAAAGAGGAAGAGGGAGGGAGAAGAAAAACAAAGAGATGGTCAGAGAAAACCAAATACTATGGCATTCTATCGAAAGTATCTTTTCAACGTTCTTTTCGTGTTAATACATACACAACTCAAAATTTCCCGTTTTAACTACTTTCATGTATATAACTCAGTGGTATTATTTATATTCACAAAGTTGTGTTACCATTACCACCATCTACTACCAAAACTTTTTCATCACTCCAGACAGAAACTCTGTACCTATTAAGCAGACAGTATTGTAATCTATAGTACCAGGAAGTGAGAGAAAAGAAAGCACCAGAAATGGCCCCTGTAAACCAAAGAGACCTAATAAAATTGAGAAATTAAAGAGTTAATTTAACTAAGGTGAAAAGAAAATACTTGTGCGGTAAGAACTGGTTCCCTAATGAGAGAAGTACAGAAGTTAGGAACTGAGGTACTTAAAGATCATTTGTAGCTGTAAAATGTATTTATTTAAAAAATTGCCAATATATTCTCACTGCAATGATATCTTACATTTGAATAGCAAGAAATATTTTAAATATTTAGGAAGAACTCACAACTTTTTTTCTCACTTGATATTCTTCAAGCTTCCTGTGATGGGTATAGGGATGTTGTAACTCTCTTTCACCTGAACCCTCCTCCACATTCCCAGCACACACATACACAGCATTACAGGCTGTGATAGAACTGGTATCAGAACTTACATCTCTTAAGACTCTGCCTCCTATTCCCAGCTAGAGCAGATGCCTTCTGTCTGCAAAGCCTCCTACCTGGAGCTCCACAGTTGCTTACCTATTTTTGGTTTCTATAATCAAAACACTGGGCCAGGTTCAAGGAGGTGCCAATTCCCAGAAGACTTTGCGTTCAGCACTTAACTGCAATCAGCTAGGGAGCCTAAGTGTTCCAGCTGGGTCACTGCTGATTGACTATGGGAGAAATGGATTCATCAACACAGCAGGTTGTGCTCTCTGCCTGTTGAGGCAGTACCCTGCAGGCAGGATATCATAGTAATATTAGGAGCAAAATTAGACTCAGAAAAACTCTTTCTTAGATATGCTACACGTTCTCCAGCAATGATTTAGGAAGAAGATAGTTAAGTAGATAAAATTTCATCTCATAAAACCAAATATGCTTTGTCGCTAGCATTTATATAACACACACTCCTTTATGAATTCCCTTTAGCTTGGACTTGGGTGCTGGCTTTGGTGTAATAGTCTTCCCCAAATGTTCTACTTGGGATATGGTCTTTGTTCCTTTGGCTCCATGGCAAAGTTGATGAAGAGAGTGAGAGAGAAGCTAGAGAAAAAGTGGTAACTTGTCACTTTTTGATTTCCACAACTGAGGGCAGGTTTTGGGTTTGAATCTTTATATATATCTGTGTACTAGGAGACTACCTAGTAAGAGGGCTAAACATTTGTTGAATGTGAATATGAATGCCTGAAACCATGCTTATGTTTTCCTGCCTTTGTTCCTTGCATAAAATCAATAACCCTTCAGTGAGAACAAGCTTATCAGATTCTTTCTTGAGAACTGTTTGGGACAGAAAATGAACACCCTTCAGCATCTTGTGGTGGAGAGTGGTTACAGGCACTTGGAACTGTAAGGGAATAATCTGCCAACTTTAAATGTTTGCCCACGGCTGGTTTATGATGAGTCAGTCATCTTATAGCAGGGCATAAGAAGGAACCAAATGTGATATTTAAAACCTGAAGATATTTTAGTAGTATAAAGGAAGGGACAAGGATGACTGTCATCATTACAACCTCTCCTGTGCAGAAAAATGCATTAAAAGAAGGACCTCACACTGGTCTGGATGGGAGAGGTCAAGACCCAGAAGGAGCAAAACTGCTCTGAAATTAAAGTGACAGTCCTTCCTGACAAATATGCAAATAAATAAGGAAGAAGGTGGATTCCAGCAACATGGCAACAGGATTGGGCTTACATAGAGAAATAAGAGAATTGGTAAGCAATGACCAATGGAATTCGGAGCAGTAGTGTCTGAATTTAGTTTGAACTTATTCCCAGTTCTGTTCCATAATTACCTTCTGTTTTGTATGTTGTGAATGGATCTCAGATCATTTCACCATGCACAACTGTTAGGTTTCTTTTCAATAGATAACTGTAGCCTCAAAAGAAGTCTGAAGTAGGGGAGGGTTAGCTAGTCTCCCACTACCTTATTACAAAGAGGTTAAAATGTACTGAAAATAAAAACAAGTCTCAGACCACATTCTGCCATACATGTAGGTATTTTTGAACAATTAAACGCAATATAGTTGATTAAACGTGTCTTTTCAGCTCTCTTGTTATTGTAGGTGCTCTGTGTGCCCTTTCACATGAGGGTCACTTGAGATAATCAGTAGAAGATTCTAGAGACTGTATTTTGTTCCTATAAGTTGGCATCAGCCAACCAATAATCCTTCTATTTCCTGGCTGGACCTAAGATGGGAGGGCACAAGCTACTAGGCCTTCTAGATTTTTATATCTATTCAAGCAAGGGTGGAAATATTTGTAAAATACTTGAGCCAATCCACATACATCTAATATTTGTAATTTCATTAACAAAAGTCTATTCTAATATTTACCAAGCCAATTAACAAGGCACTATTTTCATCAATGATAAAGCCATCTCTGTCATTTGTTATGCTAATTACTAAGGCTTTAGGTGTTGAGGAAGATCTGGGTAGCAGGTACAGTGCAGTTGTCTTGGCTGCCTCTGGAGTGTGGCTTTTGTAATACTTTACTAACTCATCACTCTTGGGAAGGTCGGTACACCTTTTAATCAGATCACACTGATTTTAAAGCTTAAACTATAATATACATGATATAGTATCATCTATGCCAGAGTATTTTAAAATTAAGTACAGACATGTAACAATTTCCAAAATTTTTATTAAAAAAAAATGTTGCAGACAATAGTTATTTGTTCTTGGTGCAGAGGTAAAGCAAGTTTTCAGGATGAGAGGATTCCAGCAACTGTTGGTGGAATATAAACACATCGACCCTGCTTACTAGCTCCGTTATTTACTTAACCGCCCAGCATTAAGACTATGCCTGGCTAGAAAAATGTTTGCTAAATAAATAAATCACAAACGATGAAAATATAACATGGTAGTCAGTCTTACGCAAATGTTCCTGGCTTTAAAAAATCAGTTGTTTTTGTTTTTGTATTTTTTTTTTACTGATATCAGAGGAAAAGGAACTTTATAATGCACTAAATGCTAAATATGCTTGACTTTCATGGATGTACAAGTTAAAAAATTAGTGTCTATTAGTGATATGTAACTGGTAATTTCAGTAATGACACCTCTGAGAATTTTAGATCCAAGGAAAGGAGACAGGATGATGGTGGGCTATAAATATTATTTTCTTTCAATGTCTTGGGACTTGGGGATAAAAAAGATAAGTGAAATGAGTGCTGCATCTACCATCTTGAAACAGAAAACTA
Organism: Myrmecophaga tridactyla; assembly: GCA_004026745.1. Classification (NCBI taxonomy): domain Eukaryota; kingdom Metazoa; phylum Chordata; class Mammalia; order Pilosa; family Myrmecophagidae; genus Myrmecophaga; species Myrmecophaga tridactyla. The sequence goes on from PVIY010000104.1 coordinate 80,949, forward strand.
ATTGTCTCCTTTTTGTGTGTTTTTCAGAGTTTTCATAATGAATATGTATTAATTTAAAAATCCTAATAAAGCAATATATGTTTCATTTACAGATTTAATTTTGAATGTTCAATCCCTATTATCTATTACTTTCTTGGAGGGAGTGTTCCTTTGGTTGTGTAGATCAACATTTCCTTTAAATAGAATGAAATATTAAATCAATTATTCTTACTTGAAAATCTATCTAAAGGCACTTTTTTAAGCATTTAAGTCTCCTGGTAATACCAAACTAGAACACAAAACAGTTATGTGCACGAAGCAAGCATGCAAAAAGTTGCTAAAGCTGCTGTTCTGCTCTGGAAAGTTGCTAGGTGATCTCTATGGAAACAATTGTTTTAAATTATTAATAACATAAGTTTGAGCTCAGAGGGCAAAGATGTAAGAATGAGATAGAGAAGGTCTGTTCTCTAAGAAAAGAGAAAATTGAAAGATTAGAGGAAGAAGCATCTTTTTTAAATCAAATTTTATTCTCACGGTTAAAGTTTTGCTTTGTTTGCTCCAGAGACCATGGGCATTTCTATCACTCAGGTTGGTCATGCGAGACTTACAAGGTTCAAAGGGCCAACCTGTAAAACTCATTGCTTTTTCTCTCTATTCCACTCAATAGATCTACAGATTCAGCAAAGTATTAATATATAATGAGTTATCAGAGTTCTATAGGAAATCGTTTTGAGCTAGGCACCAAAATAAAATGTATTGTTCTTGTCCTGAAGGAGGTCACTAAAAAGTGAGGTAGGCAGAGAGATAGACAGAATTTATAATCCAGACTGATGAGTGTGCGTATGCAGACATTCAAACCCCGTACTTATTTCATGTAAACTCATGGAGTCAGGGAATTTATTCAACACTATACAAGAAGAAATTGATCCATGTCTGCAATATTAGTAGACAGTCAATAAATATTTGTTGAATGAACGAATGAGAAAACAGCCAAGTAATTAGAACTAATCCATCTACTTAGATGATAGATTACACATATCACAATATGATATTGTTAAAGATGCCAGCTCACAATGTACATCATATACATCATAGTCATGTTGTCAAAGGATGCTGCTTGTTTGCAAAGCCAACAGCCAGCCAGTGAAGTCATCATTCATTTATTATTCATTTGGAAAATATTTATTGAGTGTGCTGGTTTGAAACTGTTATATATCCCAGAAAAAGCAATGGTCTCTTGATTCATCCCTGTGGGAGCAGACCTATTTGTGGGGTCTTTTGATTAGGTGGTGACCTACTGGATTCAAGGACATTTACTGGAGTCCTTTTCCTGAGTCCTTTATGCAAGGATAAAAGATAGAAAATCTGAGGGAGCTGAAAGAGAGAACTCACAGACACTCAAAGAGAAAGCCACTGGAATCAGAAGCTGAAATCAATGGAACCCAGGAGCAAAGAACCAGCAGATGCCAGCCATGTGCCTTCCCATGTGACAGAGGTATCCCAAATGCTGGTGGCCTTTCTTCAGAGAAGGTATCTTTCGTCTGATGCTTAATTTGGATATTTTCATGGGCTTAGAACTGTAAATTTGTAAACTAATAAGTACATTATAAAAACCAACCCATTTCTGGTATATTGCATTCCCGCAGCTTTAGTAAACTGAAACAATGAGCTTCCTGCTACTACAAAGTGCTGTGGGAAGCCTGAGATACTAAGACAAATAAGAAGTAAACCCTGCTATCATGGAGCTTATAATTTTTGAAGGAGGAGAATGACATTGTGAGCTATAACTTAAAGTCCTATATTAGGAAAATGGTTTAAAAGGTATAACCAATGATAGCTAATGTTTCTTGAGTGCTGTTATCAGTACTATAATAAGCATATTACATATATTTTATCATTTAATTTTCACAATACTATATGAAAGGTATCATTATCCTCATTTTATAGATGAAGAAACCAAGACTTAGTAATTTACCCTGTGTCACGCATTTTTGTGTGGTACCCCAGGACTCAACTCAAATCTTAACTTCTATATTATATTAATAAATAGAGGTCAAGTAAATCCAGTGTTGTTTGTATTGGGCTGAGAGACTCCAAGAGATTCACTTCAAAAGGGGTTCAAAGATCCTTTTTACAAAGTTTCTCCAACCTTTTACCCCCTTTCCAAAATTAAAACTTCACTAAGTTCCCCCTGATGACATAGTTTATTGTGCCTATGTGTAGAACATAGGTTAGAGTATGTGTTTGTTTGAAGCTGTTTGTACCCCAGAAAAACATGTTCCAAAATCTAATCCATTCCTGCCAGTGTGAACCCATTGCTAGTAGGACCTTGATGAGGTTCCTTCAGTTAAGGTGTGTCCCACCTCTATCAGGATGGCTCTTGATCCTGTTACTGGAGTCCTTTATAAGAGAATAAAATTCAGACACACAGAAAGAAAGTCACAGAAGCAAGAAGGTGAAATCAACAAAATCCTGAAGAGAAGGTAGAGACCAGCAGCCCCTGCCATGTGCTTTGCCATGTGACAGAGAAGCCGGCAGCCAGTCTTCAGGAAGAAAGCACTGCCTTAATAATGCCTTGATTTGGACATGTTCCTGGCCTCAAAACCATGAGCAAATATTCCCATTGTTTAAGCTGAACCATTTTCATGGTATTTGCTTTAAGTAGCCTAGGAAACTAAAACAGAGAATAATACCCATGGAATCCAAGGAAAGGGAAAAAGGATCTGCTTCCATTACATTGCCTTTCCAGAATGGAGAGGTTCTGGGCTGAGTCCTCCTAAACTTTTTCTGTCAAGTACCCCACTTCTCCTGGACATTATCTTCCCCATCCCACTGACAAGGTTACCATGGGAACTACTGTGTTAATCTGATATGACTGTGTACCATGGCCATGGTGATTGATCCAGGCCTGGATACCTGATTCAAGCTGTGCCCATCATAGATTCCCAGACTCCCTAGCCAATGGGCCTTTGCTGTAATCTAAAGGTGGTTACCTCACCCAAACTGCACACTCACTGTCTTCCCTAGACTGTTTGGAACTGGAACTGACAAAGATAAGATAAGGTACCTAAATTAGTCTTTAGACATTATCTAGGTGACTGGATGTAAAATATGAATCCAAGAATATCTTCTGCTACTTGAACCTCACATATACATGACTCCATAATTAGCAAAAGAGACAATGAAGTATCTTAGAGAGATAAAAAGGCAAAGGACAGAGTCCAGGTTATAGTAGCAACTTCCTTTGGCTTTCCAAAGACTTAGCTCATGCTGCTTCAGGAAAAAGGGAAAGAGAATCCTACTCAGCCAAATAAAGCAACTGAAGTTTTCTGGTTCACGTTATTCTTGAGGCTCAACAGCATTTCTGTCTTTGAGTTCGCTGCGATCCTTAAAATAAATTTCCCCTTCTGCCCTTTCTAGTTCAAACTTTTTCTTTTTTGGTCACAATTATTTGCAGTGCCCAGCCCAGAGAGGTGGATGGTCTGGTGTGTGGCTTGGTAACAGCAACTCTGCATTTAGGACCTCCCTCCTTTCTTGGGAGAACTTTTATAATGGCCTTGAGAGGAAAGACACTTTTCCTGATCTCAGCAGCAGCTTTAACAATACCACTGCTGAACAATTGAGTGTTCTACTCAATTGTCCCCATCGCATTCCACATCCTCCATTTTCCCTGGCCCCCAAGTTTCAATCTCCCCTGGGGCCCAAGGGGTGGTACCAACTACAGCTGCTCACTCCCATCCCTTTTTGACCATTTTTTTTTTCTTTCCTTCCTTACTGCTTTCCCATTCAAAGAGAGTGCATGATTTTTTACCTGCCCATGGTGCTGCTTTTCTGACTCAGTCAACCCCTTAGCAAATAGTTCCCCTCCCTGGTCGTGTTTGCTCCTCGTTGACAAGAGCAACCTCACCAAGTTTCCAGCAATCTCTGAGATATTGGTGAAGTTAATCAATTCCATTTAAATTGGATTTTGCATAGCATCAACTCCATTTGGCTTCTGATTGGTTTAACTCGGTCCTGCTTCATGAAATAGAGGAGAAATAAAACCTTATTCCCTAAGACAAAGCAATTGAGCCCATCCTCTGTGTTCAGTGGGTTTTCACTCGAGTTCAAAACATCCCCATTGAAAACATAGAGTGATATGGCCTCTCTGAGTCAGGTGCCATGAATTATTTAAACTCTGCAGCTTCCCAGAATGTAGTCTCTACCTGGATCTAAGCCCCATGTGGCAGATGCTGTGAGGTATAAACTGCAGTCAATTCATAATAGGGATGGGATGCATGACTTGGACCTTTTTCTATAGCTCAGTTGTCTGCATATTAGAGTGAAGCTGCTTGAAACCACTCATCATTGATACTGGATGCCTTCCCAGGCTCACAGAATGAGCCGTTCTGGAATCTGCTGGCCCATCACACAGGGCAGGGTTTCTCAGTGGTGCTCTAGCTGGATCCTTCCTCTCCTACAATCACCCAAGGTACTGATTTACCTTCAACTTCCTGGAAACATGCTGATGCATGCATCTAATTAGCCAAAAACATTCTCTGTTTGTTTCAACTGTCAATGCCAAGCAGGAAAATATTATAAAAAACAAGTCCAATAAACCTTTAAACTCTGTCCCAACCCCCATCTGGGCTTTTGGCATGAAATTGCACAAACATTTTGCAGCTAATACTCAATTACACAGGAGTTGGGAATCCAGACCTCAATTTTCCCTTTTCGTTTACTCCCCACATCTTTTCCACCTGTCTTTGGACAAGCTTGGCTTTGGCATCATCTCTGGTGGAAGGTGGAGAGCAGAAATAAAATTTGAACTTATCAATTACATTGCTGTCAAAGCAGCTCTGGTGAAAAAATTCAGGCAGAAAATCACATGAGTGAAGTGAGGAGCTGGGATCTCACTTATTGCTCTTTTACTTTTCCTGTCCCCATGTGTTCATGGAGAATTATATAATACTTTCATTTCATTTGGTCTTTACTCCCCAAACTGAGCTTTCAGAAATCTGCTTTATTTAGACTTGGTGAATGTGTTATCTTGAAGAGGGATGAGCTAGTTATTAGACAAGGCTAAGAAGAGAGAATTTTGCCAATCTCAGTCTTTTCTGCACTAAAGGTGAAGAGCTGGTTGCCCCAGGCAGTGAACAAATTTCCCAGGTTGGTAACATCTCAGCGGGGTCCACTGGAGAGTTGCCTAAACCTCTGGGTGGGCCTCTCCTGAGGTCCCAAAAACAGTAAACAGCTCATAAGAAGTTGTTTTCCCTAAACTACCACTGAAGTCTTTAAAAGGCCCCCCATAAAGATTTCTCTGTGCTTGAGGCCACCTCCCTTCTAGCACATTTAACCCTCTCCAGACAAGAGCAACTTCTCCAGCTGGTAAAGAGTGAATCGAGAGTGTTGGTGGGCAAAACACAGCCCCAAGTTTTTCCAGCCAAATTAGATGATTGGATAGTCTCTCTGCTTGAAACGTAGACTAATGTACATTGTACATATATATTAATACTCAAGAATCTGCTTTCTTTTGCATGCAATTTATAGACTGAAACAAAGAATGCAAATGAAGCAAAGACAAAATATACTTGTAAGATTTTAAAGTCTGGCTTTTATGTATTATTTATATTAAAATTAAAGGATGTAAAATAAAGGATTTAGATGAAATAGGTATCTAGTTATGCAGCTGTATTAGATATTGAAGAATGGATTAATTCACTCAACTGTATTTTCAGCTTTTTAATGCTCTAGGAAGTTTTTGGTTGCACAAAGAATCTTGTGCAACCAAAAGCCTTGATATATCAAGATACTGTTTTCAAGCATGGTTTTTATGAAATTCAGGAATTTTGCTGATTGACTCATCCATGTTTTACAAAAGAAAAAAAAAAGTCACATTTCAATGAAGATGATGGCATAATCGTTCAACCCTCAAGAAGTTATACTGGACAATTCTCTTTCGTTTCATGCTCAGGAATAATCATGTCCCTGCTGTCCTGTGTTAGGTCTCACAATGTCTGGAATTGTGTAGTGGCACTCTCCGTTACCAGGAAAATAACAATTAGTCTTAGTAGTAGCCAGTCATGAACACATTGGGGATACTGAGAAGGGTATAAAATGTTTTCTTGCAGTTGCCATTGATCAAATTTGAACCCATAGATTATTTTCCAGTGGAATTCCTGGATTCCTTCTCTCTTGTATCTCTTCTCTTTCCTCTGAGCTTCTTCCTTGGGGTACTCTGTTTCTGATTTCTTTTGACCCCTTCCCTTTTGGCCAAGGCTGGTGAAATGCTTTTCATCTTGTGCTGTAACTAGATACTAGACATATCTCAGAACAAAAAAAACAAACACCACAAAGAAACAAACAAAACCCCCCCAGAAAATGCCCTATCTTAAGCTAATATTGACCACTTCTCAATGTCTAACTTTGATGTGCTTTTCTTCAATAACAGCGCCTCCTTACCAGGTTTAAGAATGGGGGAAAAATAAAGAAGTGAAGATGAAAGAATCCAGTATTGCCACACCTTTACACTTATAAACAATAAAGTAAAAACTTTCAGTAATTTTCAATACTTCAAGTGTTATCAAACCTGACAAATATTTAACTTCTCCTCATGAATTTTCACTTTAAATTATAATATAAGCATGGGCATATATTTTTTAAACTCGATATGTCTTGATGGTTTTCTTTGAATGATGTTGGGGTTGGCTGCCAGGAACTGGCTTGTTCTCTTCTTAAGCAAGATTTTAGGTTTGCCAGTGGTTTGGGAGACCAAATCAACAAAAGAAAGAGCCCTTGCTAAAAGCAGCCTCCTTCTACTGTTCACAGTGTAGAATTACTTTGGCCTAAATTAGTCTTTCTAACTATATCCTTGTACATAGAGTCAGCCCTGTTAGCATTTCCTTCAAAAACAAGAAGCCAAAGTCATTTCATTAAAATAAAATCTGTATAAATTTGAAATGGATGATTTCTCATAATTTGGTGTTTATATGAAAGCCATTTGCTGTAATGGAAAAAGCACTGGTGTGATTAAAGGACCTGGATTTAAGTGAAGTTCCTGGGAAAGTCATTTAACATCTGAGCCTCCAGTTTTTTTTTTTTTTTTTATCTTGAAAAATTTCATTAAGGAAATAAGGAAGAGATTACAAGAGGTTTTATATTTTCATTGGGCAATACATTTCCCCATTCTATAGTGTCATTCAGTTGCCCAACTGCTGTAGAAGGGTGGAGGTTCATTCTCTAGAGAGTGTTTAAGAGTCTTTGAACTGGAAGACATCACCAAGGGTAGGGGAGCAATACTTTGGGGGAGATTAAATGAAAAATTATACTGAATATATAGCACTCTTTCCCCAATTCAACTCCCAGAGCATTGGCCATTAGGTAGAATATTGGTGACTGACCAGTCCAATGTTAAAGACCTAAAGGCATTGCTAGGAAGGGGCCTTAGTGGAGCCAGTGCTAGCCAAAGTGACTAACAGAGCATTATCCAGTGAAGTCCAAAGGCAATAAACTCTGCATCCTGGACACCTGGAATTTCAAAATTGGCATTTAAAAAAACACTTTTATTTTGATATAGTTAAAATATCATAAGAAGTTGCAAAATAGTATAGAGAAGTCCTGTGTGCTCTTCACCCAGGTTCTCCCAATGCTAACATCTTACATAACTATAATATATTATCAAAACCAGGAAATTGACATTGGCACAATACATCCATTTAGCTTTTTAAAAATTTTCACTTTTCAGTATGAACAGATGGCTAAGGATGGTCAGATATCTCAGAAAATCTTTTAAGTTAAAAAAAAAGAATATCTTGAAAGAAACTAATACTGTGAATGGCAGTAAACTTCAAAAAATTATCATTAATACTCTCAGAAAAATAAGAGAAAATAGAGAATCCAAGAGCCAAGAATAAGATGCAATAAAAAGAACATTTAGTAAGTAATAAAGAATTGTTGGAAATTTAAAGTATTTTACCAGAATTTTTTTTTAAAAAAACCCTTCAGTATAAGGGTTGTGAGAAAAAAAACTAAGGTAATTTCCCAGAAAGTAATGCAATAATCCCTCCCTCCAAGTGAAAATAAGATATAAGAGAAGAAAATTAGAGGATCAATTTAGGAGATTCCACATCCAAACATTAGAAATTATAGAGAGAACAATGAAATAGAGAGGGGAATAAGCAAAGAAATAGTTCCAGAAAATTTTAAGGAAGGCCTTGAATTTTCAGATTAAAGGATCCCAGTGAGTATTCAGCACAAAGGATGAAAATAGTCCCACACTGAGAAGCATTTTTGTGAAGTTTAAGAACAGTGGGGATAAAGAAGATACTAAAGTCTATCAGGGAATAAAGACTGGTCACTCATTGAGAATACATATACATGATGGCATTTGACAGCAATACTGAAAACTGGAACAGTTCCATGCCTTTATAATTCTGAAAGAAAATTTGTGACATAAAATACCATATCCAGAAAAATTTATTTATTAAGTGTGAGCGTAGACTATAAGACACTTTCATTTATGCAAAGTCTCAAAAAGTCTAACTCCTGGGCTCCCTTTATGAAGAAGCTGCTGGTGAATGTTCTCCACAAATACAAGGGATGAAGCCAAGAAAGAGGAAGATATCAGATCTAAGGAACACACCAAACTCAAAAGAGGTAAAGGAATCCCCGGGAAGATGATGGGGGTAGATCCCATGTTGTAGCTATGAAGTATACGAAGACCACATTTCATATTGAAATAGGCCAGAAAGCTATGAGAAAGGTGTCTCTAAAAAGATAAAATGGATAAAATACTCGATATGTCTGTGTATATTGTGATAAAGATTTTAGATAACAGGGAGATAGTTTGTTAAAGAATTGGTCAGTGCACAGAAAAAAAAGCAAACAATAAAACAATTTTTAATGCTAGGAAGACAAAAAATATGCCAGAATTAAAAAATAATTTTAGTATACTACAAGGCTCAGCTGTGATTAATATTTACATTACTATTCCAAATAAGTACTGAATGCTAAATTTAATAAAAATTATGGTACAATCATTTCAGAAATTTGGGGCACAGATAGTATGATGTGTGATGGTAGAAGTGATGGTGAAAGAGATACATCCTCATCTTCCATAGACCTACAAGAGTCAATACCACCTCTGCCTCCAAAAACAGTCAAGAAGTAGTTCAATAATCATGTAAACTAGAGATATGGAGGAAAATATAAAGTAAGTAATCAAACACATTTCCTCTGAAGAGCAGGTAAAAGGTTGGACATAGGACAGCTGTTTTGTCTAGTTTAATTTTGCTTTAAGTAAGATATATAGAAATGCTTTTCCTTTATTAGAAAAGTTGTGGGTTTACAGAACAATCATGCATAAAATAAAGAATTCCAATATACCACCTGTGCTGGTTTGACATTATTATGTACCCCAGAAAAAGTCAGTATTGCTGGGTGGGATCTCTTTGTCTCCATGGAGATTTGACCCACCCAATTGAGGGTGATAACTTTTGATTAGATGGTTTCCATGGAGCTGTGTCTCCACCCATTCAAGGTGGGGTTGCTTACTGGAGCCTTTTTTTTTTTTTTTAACATGGGCAGGCACTGGGAACTGAACCCAGGTCTCCAGTATGGCAGGCAGGAACTCTGCCGCTGAGCCACCATTACCTGCCCACTGGAGCCCTTTAAGAGGGAACCATTTTGGAAAAAGCTTTAGAACCACCAGAGCTGAGAGAGCACACACAGTCAGAGATCTTTGGAGATGCTGCAGGAAAACAGGGAAGCCTTAGGAAATGAGGCAAGAAAGCAAGCAGATGTCTCATATGCCCTCCAATCAGCCTTTCTTGAAGCAAGGTATCTGGACATATCAGCCTTTCTTGAATAAAGGTATCTTTTCCTGGATACCTTAGTTCAGACATTTTCATGGCCTTAGAACTGTAAACTTGCAACTTAATAAAGTCTCCTGTTTAGAAAGCCATTCCATTTCTGGTATATTGCATTTTGGCAGCTTTACAAAGTAAAACACCACCTTATGATTATCACCTTTCATTAGGGTGGAACAGTTGTTACAATTGATGATTGCCCATTTTTATAATTGTATTAATAACTATAGTCCATAGTTTAACTTAGGGTTCACTGTGCAGTGCAGTTCCATGGATTTTTAAAAAATTTTAATCTGTAATCACATATACAACCTAACATTTCCCCTTTTAATTACATTCAGATATACATTTTAGTACTGTTAATTACATTCACAATGTTGCTACCTTCATCACCCTCCATTACCAAAGTCAAATCATCCTAAATAGGAAAAATGTATGGAAATTTACAAATTTGCATGTCATCCTTGCACAGGAGCTATGCTAATCTTCTCTGCATAGTTCTAATTTTAGTATATATGCTGCTGAAGTGAACACTGTATGGAAATTTTGATTCTTTAAACCATATGCATGTGTATCCTTGATAAAAATAAAAATTAAGTTTAAAAAGGATGAGAAAAAAATGGATTAGCCCAAAACAGACAAACTCTAACAAACAATAATATGATAAACTGGGTTTATGGGAGTCTGACAATATTTGGGGGTGTTTTTATAGGACTTTCCTCATTCAATGTTGGAGAGCAATTGCTGTGAGGGTTCTCAGAAAATGAGGTGCTAAATGGGAAAACAATAATAGATAGGCCAGACCAGACTTGAGTTCTTGTTCCATCCAGTGACTGACGGAGCTGTGTTTTTCCCTAATCTATGTCTTCCCCTGTTCCTCTTCTACACTACCCCAAACCCTCCTCAAGTAAGGGCACATTGGAGATATAGGGTTACAAGTCTCTTCTATGGTTATAATCCTGACCCTGAATATACCCAGCAAAATAAGTAGAGGTGTTTCACTTTCAAGCACAGGATTCTCTCAGCCACCCTTTTCTAGGGTCTCTGTCATTAGAGATGTAGGTCAAATGAAGTCTAAGGCATTGCCAAACTTAGATATCCTGGTATTGTATCATTTATTTGGAAAAGAAATAGTCTGGCTCTTACATTGCTAAATGCTAGCTCCATAAGCCTTTTAGAGATAAAATGAGAGGGAGATAAGGAATATACACCAAATTAGGATGATTTCACTAACTTATTAACTCTTTTAAGCAATAAGTAAAACTTAGCCTAAGTGCTGATTGAGATTAGATTCGGAGATTAACTGGAGGGGAAATATGTGCTCCATGCGTTCTAAACATTCTAGGGCTCTCAGATTGGTCAGCAAACCCTAAGAATCTATGTATACAGCATATTTAGAAGGGTTACGAAGGTGATATGAAGGGTGAGGTAGGGGTGGGGGCTGAGCAGGTAATATTGTCACCATCCAAGATTTTAAAGATGCTTTAAAAGGGATTTTATTGCAAAAAACTGATGCAGGCAACACAATCACGTAAATTGTGACGCACCTAGGCAGTTACGTTAAGTTCAGTTACAGTGAAATCCAATGTGTAGTCAAAATCATTTGATGGTGAAATATTTCATTTCTTGAGATAAGTAGTTATGAGTTAGGATTTGAAGATAGCTTTTTAGTATAGTAAAGAGTGTATAAATTTTAATATACCTAACCTACATAACTTTAAATATTAATCCTCTTTAGACTCGAAAAACCTTATAGGTGGATGCTTGCCCAGGAGGCAGATAAATATTCCCCTAGGAAGAAACCTTATTCCCTAATGCCAATCTCTGGGTTTCAAACACACAGTCTAATGTGATTTAAATCAATGTGTCAGATTTGGCCATTATTTTAAAAGTATACATATTTTGGTATTGAGTGGAAGTTTTTTTCCTAGCTGCCAGCCATTCTTGGCATCTTTATTTGTCTCATTTTGAAAATGAATGCTGTGGTAGATTAAATCATGTACCCCAACAAAAGGCATATTCTTAGTTTTGATTGACATTCCTGTGGATGTGAACCCATTTGTAAGTAGGATCTTTTGAAGATGTATTATCAGTAAGGTCTGAGTTCCTTTGTGAATAGGATCTTCTATAATGCTATTCAGTTGAGGCCAAACTGAATCAGTATGAACCTTGATTCACATTTCTGGAGCCATTATAAAGAGAAGTCAGAAGTCAGAGAGAGCCAGGAAAAGACCAAGTATATCACCATGTGACAGGAGACAGCAATGCAAGCCAAGGAACTCTGAGAATTGCAACAAGTTAGCATGAGTATGCTATAGACTTTGGGGAGGAAGCATGCTGATGCTTTGATTTTGACCTTTTAGCCTCACAAACTGTGAGCCATTAAATTCCTGATGTTACACCAACCCATCTGTTCTAGTTTGCTAGCTGCCAGAATGCAATATACCAGAAACGGAATGGTTTTAAAAGGGGAATTTAATAAGTTGCTAGTTTACACTTCTAAGGCCAAGAAAATGTCCCAATTAAAACAAGTCTATAGAAATGTCCAATCGAAGGCATTCAGAGAAAGATACCTTGGTTCAAGAAGGCTGATGAAGTTCAATGTTTCTCTCTCAGCTGGAAGGGCACATGGCAAACATGGTGGCATCTGCTGGCTTTCTCGTGGCTCTACAAAAACGACTCTCTCCAAAATGTTTCCTCTTTTAAAGAATTCCAGTAAGCAACTCCACCTTCAATGGGGGGGAGACATACCTCCATGGAAATCATCTAATCAAAAGTTACCACCACAATTGGGTGGGTCACATCTCCATGGGAACAATCAAAATGCTCCCACCCAGCAATACTGCATGAGAATTAAAGGGCATGGCTTTTCTGGGGTCCAATACAGATTGAAACCAGCATACCACTACATGGCATTTATCATAGTAGCCCGGCAAACTAAGGCAGAAGCACAAGACAAATTCACAGAAGGACCAGCCTGCTGTTTTACTCATTGAAATGTATTAGCTTCATATCAGATGTCTTTCACTATATATTTAATAACACTTATGATAGAGCCATTTTCCCAAATCAGCAGACCAAAAATAAGTTCAAAATTTTTCTATGCACCTATCTGCTGAAGAGACAAAGAGACAGGACAAAGAGATAATTTTTCTTTTTTAATGTTAGTAGGAAATTGAGTGCCTCTGCTGAAATGAGAAAGGGAAGACAATGGTATAGTCTAAGAATTCCTTCTCTTGCCAAGAAGTAATATCCAGGCAGATGGTGGTCATGGTTTGAAGAAGCAGCTTTCCTTGAACTGAATCCAGGTGGAGGAAATATTCAAACTCTCCCTCCAGTGGCAGCCATTCCCACAGCAGTTCATTTTAGGATGCCATGAGTCACAAAAACTTCACCTACCCCACAACTTTCTCAACTCACAAGGTCAGACTTTCTGCTAACAGAAATTAGATCCAATTGTCAAGTAGAATTTAGCTTTTAGGAGGAAGTAGATCTCATGAGGCATTGCAATTTAGAATTGGTAGATAGCCTACATTTCGCTGGTTCTAAGGAAATATTCTCTTGTACAAAGAAAGTTATGACTATAGGTTTTCAGAACTGGAGAGGATTTTGGAAGTTCTTCAGTTTACCTCCCCCTCCCAACCACTGAACACACACTAACATACTCCCTTTCACACCCTTAACAGACCAGGCTCACTTGGACGCATGAAATATCATGGTGTTCCTTACACAGGTAGCCTGGTTATTCCTTTGCTCCCAAATGGGCATTCAAAAGTCAGCAAAGAAACTTGGTATATTGTACTTTCCAAATAGCTGATGAGGCTCCCTCACAGTTTAACTTATGATGAAATAAGATGGAAGAAGTTGCAATTCCTCGAAACAGAAAAAGATTAAGATATGTGTTAAATATCTAGATTTTTGTTTTGTCTGTCCTTAAATCCACCCCTTATTGAAACTTAGCCTCTTCTTCTTTTGACTCTGTGGAAATACTGATCAAGTGGTTTTATCTCTTCTACCACAGTGGTAGACAAGTGAGCCAGGCTGATCAATGAGAATACTCCACCCCAAGCTGAGATAGGATTGGTCAATGATGGGAAATAACACAGAACCAATCAGCATTCTTTTGTGGGGTTGACAAATATTTGAGAAAGAGTAGGTCTCTTGTGAAATATGGAAGTGTCAAGGTCTGCCTTTCCTACCCACTAAGGAGAAGAAAGTGATCAGAGAAAAACAGAGCCAAGAGAAGGGGGAACAAATTTCTACGTGACCGCTAGGATCTTGCAGTAATAATTTTAATTGCCATTATTTTTTTAAAGTCACTGTACATTTTTCCTCAAGGACTTCATTTCCTCTCTTGAGAATGTATTTTAGTCTGCTTTGCCTTGTAACTCCCCAAACAAAACGCACAACTAAAAAAGAAGGATGAGAGGCAAATATCACTGAAAATAAATACTATGCTAAAATATCTGGTAAAACCTATTATACTTCTAAATGGGCTCTCAAAGAAGAAATATCAGACAGACAAATTCTTACAAGACTTTAAAACAAGATCAGACAGATCACTAGAAAGAAAAGCTACAGGGAACTCCAATCCCAGCAGGAGGGACATGGGATAAATGAACAAATCTCTTCAAACTCTGCTTTCAATAATTCTATAATAATTGTCTGAAGCTGTTCTTAATTAGAGTCAATTATGGGATTAGTTTGAATTATATTATGAAACATTGATCTACAGAATTTAACTACTGAACACCTAGCTGCTGAATGTAGTAAATGTTTTACAGTGCTGTGTAAAGAAATTGCAGCAGGGAGCAAAAGGGAATATTGATAGATTTTTAATGAATTTATGTCCAAATCACTTTTTATTTCAAGTTAATAAATGAAATATGGGTAGGGAAGAATTTATTTGGAAGTGGTGTTGCATTCATCAAGGAGGGACAGAGAAATGTACTGGTTTGTTTTACTAGTAGAAATTCTGTCTGTGTCTGATCTTGCAGTCTCTGCAAGTCAGGCTTGGGGAAAAGCATCAGAGGAGATGTAACATTTGCCACTTTCTCTATGAATTTTGTATAAAAGTTCCTATAATCTTGCTTTGAGTTGCTTCTCGAACCGGCATATTGTATGACGTACTAGCAGGCATAAATATAGCATAATCTGGAAAGTTAATCAGATTTCTTTCAGAGGCCATAGCTAATTCATAGGATGTATGTTAGTCAAAACCCAAGTTTTAAAAGCTGAGGGAGGCATTAGAAGGGTATAGATTTTAACCTTATCCCAGAAGTAATAATTTCAAATGGTAATGTCAGGTAAGATTGTCAAATGGTTACTGGGTACCAGACTCTAGGCTAAGCAATTTTCTCTTCTCAATTTGATGATTATTAGCCATATTTTGCAGATGAGGAGACTGATGAAATAAATACAACCTATCTTCTGGGGCATCCATTTCACATATAGTTATAGGGAAAAATGGAACTTTGTGTATGTCGTTTGAAACATATTTATCTTCATGGCATTAATGGCTCCAATTTTTCACCCTCCCTGTAACAATGACTTTTGCCAGTTACTTTGCAGTTACTTCCACTACAAAGATACTTTTATTCCTTGTCCCTGGACTTTGAGCTTAATATGATTTATTTTGGACTGAACTTTTAGTGAACAGGACATGAGCAAAGGCTTGAAAACTACTTATAGGATTGGGTTTACTTTCTGGCATCCCAGTTACTGTTCTGCTTCCTTGATGATTCAAAGGGAAGGATGAGGGACATGTAAATCCTGACTGAGTTTACCTCTCAAGTCTAGACCATATCAGTGAACCCCTAGCTACTCCAGATGTGTGAGGGAGCCTAAATGAAATCAGAAAAGCCACCCATCCAAGCACAGTTGGCCTACAGATTCATGAACTATATAAAGTTTATTGCTATATGCCATAGAGATTGTGTAGATGTTTATTATATAGCACTAGCTAAGTGATACAACATTCGAATAAAATTGACATAGTATGAATTAAAGTGTAAAATTTATAGAAATTTTAAGACAAGGTATATGACGTCAAAAGATTTTTTTTACATTTGATGGGTTGCTTGCCACTACACAGAGAGATAGGTTCTACATGCTATTTAGAGGTTATTTGGTAGAAAAATTTGAGAGGCATTGATACAGGGTATTTATGGATGACTCTGAGGTTCCTAGTTTGGATGAGAAGGTAGACAGTGATATTCCAACAGAGATAAAAATAAATATGATGAGGAGAGGTAAGTTTGAATGGCCTATTGAATATCTATGTAATGTTGTCTCTGGTATCTGGATATATTATATTTTTACTTTAAATTTCATGGGAGATATCTGGGTAGAATATACAGTTTTGGAAATAATATGTTGAATTTGAGATAACTGATATGCAAACAAAATACACATATGCAATTGGAAATACAAATCAGAAGCTCATAGGTATGTTCGTTCTATCTATCTATCTATCTATCTATCTATCTATCTATCTATCTATCTATCTATCTATCTATCTACAGTTAATGATGATTCCCCTATATGTAAAATACATTGTCTTTATGAGATACGGTTCAACACTCCAACAGGCATAAAAGTCTCTCCACAATCTGACTCCTGCCAATCCCTAGAAGCTTATCTCTTGCTATTGACTCTTACTCAGACTTTAGCAATTACAAACCATGGGAAAATTTTCAAATGCACCAGCTCTTTCTCACTTCCATGTCTGTTCATGATGCCCTTTCCTAGAATGCCTTCTCACCTTCCCTTTACCCACTCTCCTTACCTCTCCCCATCTCTACCTCTCTAAGAGTCAGATGAGTGGTCATCTCTTCTAGAGAGCTATTGATTAGTAGTTCCTGCCTTCTCAGACTTACTTAAGAATCTCTCCCGGGGGCACTTTTTAATGTCTCTTTATTCTGTGCTTTATAATTGTTTGCCTGTGAGCATGTTTTTTTATTAGATTCAAATTCCTTGGAAGAACACTCTCACACATTGCCTTATGTGTATTTAGTTGTTCAATAATTTTTTTGAATGGATAAATAAATGAATGAAAAGTGGTCAGGGGTGGAGTTGTAGGGTTGAAAGTCATGCAGCAGGTAGTAATTGAGCTTGCTGCATTAAATAAGGCAACCCCCAAATTCTCTCTCTCTATATATATATTCACAGATACATGAAAACTACATTTTAAGGGAGCACAGAAGAAAAGAAACCAACAAAAGAAAGTGAGGAGAAGAAGAAGAACTTGGAGCAAAAGCAAAAGTGATTCTGAGAAAGAAGTTAGAAGAGTAGTCCAGAAGAATAAAATCTCCAACAGGATTTAACAATGAGTCATAGTTATTTTAGTAAGAACAGTTTCAGTGGCTTGATAAAGAAGCAAGAGAGAGGTATATTGAAACATAAATGGGAGGTAAAGAAATGTAAACATGGAAAAGTCTAGACTGATCTTGTCTGGTCAACAAAGACAAAAAAGAAAGAGGATAATAATTAAAGGAAGGATAGTTGTTTTTTTTTTAAGAAGACATTGTTTGAAAAGATAGGGTATATGAAGAGGGAGGATTTGAAAGTACAGCAGAGAACATCGATAATGGCTGGTTTAAGATTTCAAATTAGTTGGAAAAGAATGGTATTAAACCAAGGCCCAATACTGTGACTTCTCAAGATTTATTATCATCCTCACATGAGGGAAAAAAGTAAATGTAGAATGAGATTATTATCTAGGAGTCTAAAACAGAAATAGATGCCTCAGCTGGTAAATACAAAGTTTGGAGCTGGCATTTTAGATTTTGTGGGGAGGCAAGTCTGAGAAGAGGTTGGAGTACAAAATTTATTGTCAGATTTAGATTCAATTCTTGGCTCCACCACTTATTAACTGTGTAAACTTCTGCAAAGTTAATTGAATTTTTAAGCCTGTTTCCTCTCCTGAAAAAAAATGGCTACGAATTATACCTACCTCATGGTGTATCTAGAAGAAGTAAATGAATTACACATGTGAATTTCTTAAAGCCTGACACAGTGTAGTTAGTTGAATGTTTATTATTATTATCCCTATTATCTTTTTAATAAATATAAAATCCATACCCACACACTGTTGTTGTCTTTTTGCACATGTTGGTATGTCTAACATACACCTAAGAACTAGCTATCACCCTTGCAAGGACAGGGCTGTGTTATTTAGAATATATAGTTTAACAGGACAGATTCTAGTATTTTTGCTTTCCATTCTGAGTATATGTAGGACACTACACAATCATCCTGAGTATGTTTCCATGGAAAGGGAGAAATTAGAAGAGCAGTTTGCTAAGTCCATTTTTTTTCTAGCAAAGAGGCCTAAAGGAAGGAATATTCTCCAACTCTTCAAACCTATGTCTCCTTTAGGCAATATTTTCTAAGAAATAAACTAAGGCCCTTTACCTCATCTTTATCATACCTCTTTTTTTTTATTTTTTTACACGGGCAGGCACCAGGAATCGAACCTGGGTCCTTGGGCACAGCAGGCAAGCGTCCTTACCTGCTGAGCCACTATCATACCTCTTAATGTTTGTAAAATAATATCTCCAAAGCCCTTGACAGATATGGTCTTCCTTCTCATGTGCCAAACACATATTTTGCATACAAAGGAACCTAATTCCCTTCCCAAAGTTGACTCAACAAGAGAGAAGTTAAGGCCCCAGGAAGGCTAAATACTGGGATTTAATGATTTACTCTTGGAAGCAAGCTCTTCTTTCCTACATTATTAGAAAATAATTCCTAGCTGGAAAAGAAGCATCAAGGATCCTAGGTACTCATCCTTCACCATCTTATGAAAAGACGTTGGAATGGAAGCAATGTTAATATTACAAATAAGCTGTTATTCAATATAAGAAAAATTGGAGGTTTGAACAATAGTATTACAGCCACTGCCTGTTCCTAAAAGTATGTACATGCAGGGCACATATGGATTATAGCAACATGCTGTGTTTGTGTAATCCAATAGAAATAAGTTGTAATTAATGAAGAAAAGAGAACAGATCTTAGGAAACAAGCCACCAGTGACATGTTACAACTTTTCTTTCTTTTTTCTTGGTTTAGCACATTTTTGAAGCTGCCACTCTTATAATAATTGACTAAATAGTTCAGGCATATTGTTTTTTGGAAAGTTGGATGTCATATGTCATGACTAACATCCATCAGTGATCAGTTAAATTGGGCCTGTGGTGGCACGTCTGTTCTTAGCCTAATGATTTGTTTATTTAACTACTCTTGTTAGAGACTATCATCCCATTGAAAAGGAAATGTTGGTTTTTAAAAAATTAACCTCAGAAGAAAAGATGCAACATTTCAGTTCTTAATCAATGCCATTTTGAAGTGCTAACCATAATGAAGACAACAGATACTAATTAAATAAGCAAGATATGAGCTTTGTTATTTAAGGTCAAATGAGTACCTATTAATTAATTTTCTGGTGGTAGATTTAGGATAATAAAATAAGTCTTCTTCCCATCCATTGGACCTCTGAACAGGTTTTCAGTACTAGATATTATAAAGTAGGCATTTGTATAGTCAATACTTGATAATTATACATATAAAGAGCACTAACTGTTTTGTAAACATGCCAAGCAATCACAGATATGTTCATATGCTGATTACTTCCAACTTTTTCATAATGTCTTTGGAAGCAAGGAAGCCTATAGAAATGACTCTTTCCTTATGCTTTTCTACAAGACATTGCTTTAAAATAATTTTATCCACTAATAGTGAATGTTCCTTGATCCCCTGATGTCTGTTGTGTTGCCTCCAATGTTGGTCTCATCAGTCATTACTCCACAATGTTTCCTCTTTCTGACCCAGCATGTGCTTTCTCTCTTATTTTAATTAATGCACTTCCTCAGTGTTTATGCTTGGGTCAAAATGTGCCTTTGGTCACTCTCCATATCAATTCTGTCACTTGGTGGCTGGAACATTTCAGAGGGAAGGGTGGAAAGTACTATCAATATTTTGTGAACCTATTACATAGCAGACATTTTGCTAACCATGTAAAATTTGTTATATTATCATTCAATCTTTGTAGAACTGTTAAGTAGGCGTTATAACTTCCATTTCTTAAAAAAATGTTTTTGAGAAATATCCATACACACATAGTCCAACCATATTATACAAAAATGGCACACAATACCATCACATAATTGTATATTCTTCACCATGATCGTTTTTAGAACACTCTAGAAAAAGAAATAATGAAAAGAAAAAGGAACTCTTATATCCCATACCCCTTACCCCTCCCTCTCATAACTTCCACTTTTAAGATTAGGAAATCGAGGCTTAACATGGCAAAGAAATTTACCCAAAGTCATAAAGGGAGAAATTGGTAGAACTGAGCTGCCATGAAAGTTTCCTCTTTTTACTATGTTAGATTGTCCTGAACCTAGAGTTCAGGAACTAAGTCCACTAACTAATTTAGTGTCTACAATAAAACTAAATACTTAAGAAATACTATTTTTAAATGATTGTGATAATATTGGTAATAATAGAAGCTAATATTTATGATTTACTTATTTGTGCCAGGCTCACAGAAGTTAAAAACAAAGCAAGATCATACAGTCATACAGCTAAGAAATGGCAGAACTGTGACTTTAACCCTTGACTAACTCTAAAATCCATTATATTAAATTTCTATGTCACGCTATGACACTAAATCTTAGCAATATAAATTAATGTCTCCAGAAGGAAGGCTGAGGAAGGCTGATGGGAAGGTCAACATGGTCTACAAGTCAGTCTTATTTTTTTAAATAATGAATAATTTTTCTAAAATTCAGCGAACCAAGTCACTCCCAATGAACCATGGTATTACTTTGACTGGTTTGAGTGCAAAGACAACAGCCCTTACTCCCGTTACGCTGTTTTTTCATGACTGCACAACCCATTGGGGTTGATTTCAAGGCATTGACGATCTTGTGGGTACTTAGAAATAAAGGGGCCTCTGGTTTTGTGACTTTCTCTTATTCACAGACATAGTTTGGTCACATTTTCAATTAGCCACTTACCCCTCAGCCTCTGCTTGCATAATTTCTCTTCCTTATATGGAAGGCCTAGCAATTTTCCTTTTCCTACATGGGCATATCTTATATTGGTCAGCTCATATGGTCAAGCTCAGGCTGCTGTTAGTGTTGTGGTATATAACATTGGAAGAATCAGTCAGGAGAAGTAAAAGTGGAAGTAAAATTATTTGCCACTCTCAGTAAAAGAACAAATACAGTTTAAGAAGACATTTTTGAAGAGAGCTAAACTTTATTAAAATCTCTGTATATTTTGGACTGAGTTGGTGTGAATACATTCATGGGCAACCCTGAAATAAATCCTAGCTATGAAATCTGACCTCTTCACCTACTTACCCATGAACAAGGATATGAAAAAGAAGCACAATTAGATTTTAATTTCGTTTTCACTTCTAAACCTCACACTTCAGCAGATTTGCAAAGAGGGAGTGAAATGTCCAAAGAAGTTACCTCTGGTAGGTGGAGAGGCAAACAGCCTGTATGATCCACACAGTGAATAATTATTTCTCAAAGAATCAGATGTGCAATGTGCTGCCTAATTATAGGAAGTGACAAATTGAGATAAACACTGTAGTCACGAAAAAGCCCCAGAAGATCTCTGACAATGTCTCAGAAATCTGTTTCCGTTCCAAAAGCTGTTGATTCTTACTGTGGGGGAAAAAAGCTGTCAATTCTTAATGTGGGGGGAAATAGGGAAGTCAAACTCTGAGTCTCCTGGTGAGTCAGAGAAATCAAACCTAATGGACAAGAAGCTGTTCTCACCTGCCTATGATATTGCTGTCCAAAGAGACCTACATAATTATTGCTAGAGCTACTTATTCTGAGGTTATTTTGTGCTTACACGAAGCCATAAATGGAGAAGTCCCCCTAAACACTAGAGTTAATGTGTTTCCTTTCCCTAAGTACACAGATGATATTGGAGAAAGCATGTTATGTTCCCCGATAGAATTAAAAGATAAGAGGACACTGAGTATAGTGATAGAAACTTTAAATTGCCCAAGGGAGTGCTTTTGAGTTGAAAGTACACAGGTCCTTAATTAAGGTCTGAATTGTGAGCATGCCCTAGACAATTATTCCCTGCAGGAATTGTTAGGGCTTCTGCAGTATGGGATTAAGGCAGCAGTCTGGCCTGTGAGAACACCAATATCCAATATCTAAAAGGGATTCTGAGATTGAGGATCAACTTTGTCCACACATTAGAATCTTCTAGGGGATTGTCAAAAGTACTTCTGCTTAGTCTTCATCACAGGTCAATTATATCATAATATCATAATTCTAAAAGTGGTACCCATATCAGTATGCTTTAGAAGCTATCAATTGTGAAGCCAAAATTTAGAACTACTGGAGAGGGGTCTATAATATGGGAACAAGTAGTATGCAGTGATTCTTAATTATGTCTGACCAATTAACATGGGTAAATAGATGATAGATGGATAGTTAATGGATAGATAGATAGTTAATAGAGAGATGAGAGACTGAGCAAAACTACAATTCATAAATAATGTGAAGGACCTCTTCACAGGACCTTGGGAGTCAATAAGCCTCATTCTAATAATCACTGGTCAGTGTTCTAGCAAAGCTAAAGCTGAGCTGGTACAACTAACCTATCAGCATACGTGTTTATTGTTTGTTTTCTTTGATAAAGACATTAACTAGGAAGTCTTGGAGTAGAGATGCAAAAGCATATTTAGCAAGTCTTTTAGGAGTTCACAATCCACTATAGGCAACTACACATGCACACAAATGACTACGCAAAGGTATGAAAAGTGCCCAGGTAAGATCTGGTGCAGTCACGCAGAAGATTAAGTAATTGCTTACAGCTGGGGAAATGAGGGAGCATTCCACCAAAAAGGTGCAATCATCACCTAAGAAGGGAAACATCATATGCGCTGGAATTGGTCCAGACTTCCATCACTGTGAAGATTCTTCTCAAGGAAGCTCTCCGACCAAAGGTGGGGAAAGAGGTCTAACATCAGTTAACATTCAATGGCTTTTCAAACAAATCTAGTTTTGCATGATTTGTTTTTCATTTCCATACTGGCCACCTCACTCTACCCCCCAGACAAGCGAACATGAACAATCATATCTCCAAGCATTATTGGAAAAAAAGATAATAAGTAGTGCTGATTGAGAGTTTTTATTCCCTGACCCTAAATCTTCAAGCAGAGCATGAATTTGAGAGCTCATCATAGGAAGCCATACCCAATATCAGATAGAATCATTGCCCTCTGTCTCCTCCAGTCTAACATTGTAGGTATGAAGACTTGACGATATTGCTAAATGTGGTTAATGTTTCTCATGTGTTCCTTAAAAAAGAAATAGTACTACCATTTTGTGCATTTAAATGTATTTGCATTTCATTCAAGGGAAATGAGTTTTCTGTTTTAATTTCATCTCAGTTCCATTTAATTAAAGTCTAGCTCATTTTGTCTTTTGAACACTTTCTTAAGTGCTGGAGTTTTGCTAAATTATTCAATGTGAGTTTGAAATTTGGATAAGATTTTTCAAGCTATGAATAAATTTGCATCTGCTGATTGTTCTTGAATTTATAGATTCCCTTCTCCACCCTTAAGCTAATGAAATGCTTTGTAGTTGTCAAAGAACATTTTCATACATTGTTTCAAATGATTTTCATAAGTACTCCACAAGGCAGAACAAGTGCTATTAGCCACATTTCACAAACTGAGTTTCAGAAAGATTAAGTAACCTACCCAAAGTCACACAGCAAATCAGTCACAGAATTAGAATAAATATTGTTTACTATTCCACTGCATTTTAAAGACATTATACACTCTTCCTAATAAATTACTTCCCTTATATCCATTTTCTCAAGGGAAATATGCAACTATATCCTTTCTCACTGCTGCCAAAAGATCTTATTATTTGACTTATATTAGGAGATTAAAGCTAAATTCTAATGATCCTAATGCCTGCGAGTGACAGACACTGGGTGATATACTTAACATTATTTCTAATCTCCATAGGACTGTGCCATATTTTACAGAAGACCAAAAAGGGCTAAGAGGTGTTGAGTAACTTGCCAAGCAACATACCTGGTAAGTTTCTGCTCTCCTTGGTTCTCCTTCAGGCTATGTTTGCCTGGGTAAACAACCAGTTAGTCTAGCTTGTACCCTGGAACCAACCACCAAGTTTCCTATCAAATCCCCTAAAATATCCTCCAACAACATTATCGTTATTCTCATTGTCACACAAGTATCTAATATTTATACCTAGAAAACACTGTGGTAGACACTTAAAAAACATGGAGTATAAGCCTAGTATCTGCCCTCTAGAGGAATTACCATCCACTAAAGGGATATGTTGCATGCATAATATAACAAAAGCAATAAAACAATAAAAGGCTGCATTCTTCAAGCATGAAATGAATCTTTAGGCTGTAAATACCATCAAATTCAAAATAGGAAGGGGATCACTGTGAGCTAAAATTTTACATTATCTCAGAAAGGGGACAAAACAGCAAAAGACAGACTCACCTGGAGAGGAATGAGAAGGAATTCTGTGTAGGAGCAATTCTAAGAAAAAAGTAATAAAGTCAGGAATGTTGATAGCAAATTTGGGGGGAAATCCTTTCTTCTTATTTGCAATGATCTGTTATGAAATTTGAAGTATGGTATACTTAATAGATTCTAAGAGTATTCCTTTTGCTGTTTTATCAATTAGGATTAGATTGGACTGTAACAGAAAGCTCAATTTACAGTAGCTTAAGAGAACAAAGGTTTGTTTTTCTTATATAACAAGATAGGCTGCTGGTGCTGGTTCACCTGTGCAATGATGCTGTCATTTAGGAGGCTAGCTTCTTTTTTTGTCTGTTGCATCATAGTCCTAAGAAGGCTATGTCCTGTCTAGTTATCAGTCCTAAACTGAGGGAGGAGGAGGGTGCTGGGAGGACCAGCACCAGAAGCATTTGTACTATTTATTCTTGAAGGGCAAATCTTTCCTAGAAACCCCTTCTAGCAGGACCTCAATTTAGATATCACTGGTCAGAATTGGGCCATGTAGCCCTTTCTGGCTGCAAGGTGGGCTGTGAAAACAGGGCGCCAAACTTTCATGCTTGCTTGAGATGATTGTCCCATCTAAAATCAAGATTTTGGGATACTAAGGAGAAAGAGGGAATGAAGATTGAGTAGGTAAATAGCAGTGTCTGTCAAGGTTAGATTGTCTTAGGTTGTCCAATGATACAAATTCACTCAGATTCCCTCAGTTAATGAAGGTTTATTGCATTAAAACATGCGATAAAGCCTGGGCCATAGTTTCAACAGAGCTTAGCTAGAATTCATCAGGAACTAGACTGTTATTAGGGACAATACAGCATCCCATTGGTGTGGCTGCTGCTGTTAGGCCACTGTTTAGTCCCTCCAGCAGTAGGTGAGTATTGCTTAATACTCTTGAATTCCATACAATTACTCTTCTCATATTCTGTTTTTCTCTAATACCATAATCTGACCTGTGTTGTCAGATAAAATACTGGGTTGTCTAGTTAACTTTGAATTTTTGATGAACAACCGATTTTTTTTTTAGTATAAATATATCCCATGCAATATTTGGGAGATACTTAATCTAAGAAATAATGTTATTTATCTGAAATTCAAATTTAACTGGGCATCCAGTGTTTAAATTAGCTGAATCTGACCACCCTAAAGCTGGTTTATTTGGCAGATCACCAGTGAAAAATGTTCTTGGTGACAGACCTCTGACCTATCCCAGGCCCAATCATCTGGGATCACTATGCCAGGTCACATGGACAATGCATGAGAAACATACATTAAGGAATCCCCTCTAACTCCAGCTTATATAAAAGGTCTATGGGTCTGGCATTTCCAGAATTTTGGGTCTAGTTCAGCATATACTTCTTTCTACCCTGTGCTGTTTCTTTTGGATAACAGGTTGTTCTAGTTTGCTAGCTGTCGGAATGAAATATACCAGAAACAGAACAGCTTTTTAAAAGGGGAAGTTTAATAAGTTGCAAGTTAACAGTTTTTAGGCCATGGAACTGTCCCAATTAAAGCAAGTCCAGTGTCCAATCTAAGGCATCCAGGGAAAGATAATTGGATTCTAGAAGGCTGATGAAGTTCAGGGTTTCTCTCTCAAGTGGAAAGGCACATGGCAAACAGTCAGTATTTCTCTCTCATCTGGAAAGGCATGTGGTGAACATGGCGTTATCTGCTAGCTTTCTCTCCTGGCTTCCTGTTTCATGAAGCTCCCTGGGAGGCATTTTCCTTCTTCATCTCCAAAGGTCACTGGCTGGTGGACTCTGTGCTTTTCATGGCTATGTCATTCTGCTCTCTCAGAATCTCCAGCTTCCTCGGAAATGTTTCCTCTTTTATAGGATTTCAATATAGTAATCAAGACCCACCTGGAATAGGTGGCGACACATCTCTACCTAATCCAGTTTAACAACCACTCTTGATTGAGTCACATCTCCAGGGAGATGATCTAATTAAAGTTTCAAACATACAGTACTGAATAGGGATTAGAATAAACAGCTGCCTTTACAAAAGGGGATTAGGATTAAAACATGGCTTTTCTAGGGTACATACATTCTTTCAAACAAGCACATGGGTGCTGGCATATCTCAATCTCTTTCAATTCTCTCTTGTTCAAAGCTTTTGTTGCATTTTCTTTTCTAGATACAAAATTGGAAGTTTTAGGAAATGCCAGTTTGAGCTAGTAGACGAATAAGACATCATTATTAAACTCGAGGAACCCTAAAATCTGACCTAACTGCTTTCAGTTTTGCAATCTACTATTTTTTTCTAATCTTGCCATTTTCTCTTCTGTTGTTTTCTTGTTTGATGGATTTAGACATATGGATTTCTAAACCGTTTTCAAGAATATCAAATGTACGAAGGCAGAACCTTTAGAAATTCAGTTTCTGACTTGTTTGCCACTTAAATAAATCATTTAAAAAAAAATTATGTTCTTGTTCATCACCTCTCCTCTGGCTCCGGGACTCCTGATACCAGCTTTACTTGTACACTAAAACCAAAACTCAAGCATCACTCTTAGTTCGTACAGGATCATAATCTTAGAATCAGTGAATAATGGCAGGAGGTTCAGTAGCAGTTATCTCATCCAAACTTCTACCGAGTGCAGAAGCTCCCTCTTCAGCCTTAGATACACGATTGTTGAAACTGTGTCATCTCCTTACGATAAATCTCATTTCACTTTTTGAAATATCCTATGACGGACTGATGTTTGATTCTTTCTAATAATCATCCATTGACCCATCAAGATGTTGGCAATCCTTCTTTCCTATGTAAAAACTTTTTTTTTTTTTTTTCCATGGGGCAGGCACCGGGAAACAAACCCGGGTCTCCAGCATGGCAGGCGAGAACTCTGCCTGCTGAGCCACCGTGGCCTGCCCTGTAAAACCTCCTTGTATGGAAGATGATCATCAAGCTCCTTAGTCTAGTCTCCTTCACTTCTTCCCTTTCTGTGACTTTTCCTTGAATCATAATGTCTAGATTCCTCGCCATCCTGGTTGCCCTTCTTCATGACTTTAGCTTATCCATGCCCCTTTTAGAATGAGGCCCCAAACAAATTCCCAAGTAGTGTCACTTTAAATCTCGTATAATTGGTTATAATGAGAAAGTTAATGAGGCCAGTTTTTCCTATTTGGAGGGGAGAAATGGCTTCTGGAGTTGATCTGACTTGGGTTTGTATTTCAACTCTACTATTTATCATCTTGAGACTATGAAAAAGCCTTGTTACCACTCACAATTTCAGTTTCTTCTTCTGTAAAATGGATCTAATAATATCTATCTTCTATGGGGATGAAAAAGTATGCAAAGTACCTTGAAATACACTAAGTTGGGGTTCTCTAAATAACTCTTCCCTTTTCCATTCCTCCCCACTTAGGGAAGCACCAAATAAAATGTCAAGGAAAAAAAGTGCTGACTTCAGGGGTCTAATGGTCACCTGTAATCTGCTATCCCCACTTCCTATTTATGGCCACTAATGGAAAGTGCCCTATTTGGCCTTGGATGTAGATATCAGCTCTGCAGAAAGTCATGCAGGAATTTCTTCCCTATAGTTTAACCCTCTACTTCCCCCAAAAGGGGAATGGTCACAATAGATTAGCCACAAGGAAGAAGAATGCTTGTTTCTCCTGTCACAATGTGTGATGCTGCCATGGAAACTGATCATTGCAGATAGCAGAGGCAGGGTACCAGTAATTAGAAAATAATGGGAAGACAGTTCAGCTCTTCAAATGACTGTCAGTGCTCATCCAGGTTATTTTCTTAAGGGAGGTGAAATGTAAATATGCTGGCATTCATTTTTCATGTCAGTGCTGAATTTAATCCATATTTAAGCTAAATCCATTTCTTATTGCATTTTTGAGAGCATTAAAGTCCTATTCTTCCCCAGAGATAACACAGCTTTAAACAGCTGTACATTGTGTAGAAAAAAATCCTTATTATTCAATGCATACCCTATCCATTGTGGAGTGTGGTGAAAATCACCCCAGAGTCGGTGTTAAATAAACAATATCTGAAATGCTCCTAAAGCCTCTGGTGATGAAATTTTCAAGCTCTGTTCACCTAATGAAACTTACTTATTTTCTCTGCACTATCTCTTCCCCTGGAGAACAATACAAAGTTCCTTTTTCCAATTCAGAACAGATTCTGCTTTCACCATGCCAAAGTGGAAAGACTTTGAGGGTTGTGGCAGCCACATGGTGGCTCTGGGATTTGTGCCAGAACTGTGTCTGGCATAGGGTTCTGAGAAAAAAAGTGCCCATTTGGGATTCAGGAATAGGAGCATGAAGGTGCATTACCCCCAGGCTGTTCCTAAGTGACACCAGAACAGCTAGTCAATTGAGTCAAAAATGTAGCCGTGCTGTTTACTTGGCAACAGGTCATCCAAGCCCCTGTCACATTAGAGCTAGACTTGGAAGATGCTCAAAATTCACATATGAAATATTGGGCACAGGAGGCCTTTTTTCTGGCTGAATACATTGTCCTAGTGACTTGAATGCCTCTGTAACGATCAATCTAAAATTTTGTGCAGGCTGCTAGACACTGCACACATTTTCTCTTGCTTGTTTTATCTTCTAGGTATGAAATACCATGGATTATGGACAAAATTATATCTGAATCCTGACTCTAGTTTTGCCATTTATAAGCATGCAAGCAACTTCTTTAGTCTGTCTGAGCACCATTTTCCCAATCTGTAACATGGGCAAAATAATACCTTTCTCATAGGTTTTTGCAGCATATTTAAGGCGTTCAACAATTTTAATTTCTGTTACCCATCCGCTGCTCAGATATCCATAAATAAGTTGTAGTAGACTCATGTCATACATATAGCTGATTTGCTCAAACTCAGATATATGCAATCAGAAGAAAGAGAGAGAGATAAAGAGCAGCACACACAGAGAACCTCAATAGTGTAAGTATGGCAGGCACTGCCATCTGCCAGCTTTCATTCCCCTGCTTTGAGTACAACGCACCAACATACCCCACCAAAAATACATGATTTCACATTCTCCCCAGTAGCAAGCGATCATCACGTGATTCAGTTATGGCCAATAAGATGCTGGCAAAAGTCCCTGGAGAGGGCATCCTGCTAAAAGGTGTCACCTCTCTGGAAGAAGGTACTTTCCCCTCAGCTTTTTTGCCCTTCCCTTCTTTTTCTGCCCAAGATGTGAACAAGAGTTTTGAGCAGTAATCTTGAGACCATGAGGTAATAAGGATGAGGACAAAGGCCTATGTGCTAGAAATGGTGGAGTAAAGACATAGAACCCAGGTCTCTGGGTATACTGCTGAACCTCAGGACCAGCTCTAGATGGCCTATGTGTGCTCTTCTTATTGCATGGGCCACATAAATCCATCTTAAACCATGAGGATATTTTAATTTCATGCTATTTTTTTTTTGTTGTTGTTGTCATTGTCAGTTGCAGGCAAACAAATCCTAATAGGTACAGCGGGTGATTCATCTATCAGTTCTTTCAGTGATCAGATGCTCTGGACTGAGAGAGAGATGCAATCTGCCTTTCAGAGTATGTGCATCTCACAGTGCTGCTGTGAGTCTAATTTTTAAGTTTTTATGTGTTTCACCGAATATGGGCCCCAGTATAAGCCAACAGTCTCCTCTGGAGCTCATCAGAAGACCAAGATCTGTTCTGATATTAGAGGACACTGTGCCTGTGTTGGACTGGCTGAGAAGTGACTTGTTGCCATCCCATGGAATTTTCATGGGCAGTTTTCTCTACGTGAGATTTTTGCTTCATGCTCTGGCCCTAGAATTAATCCTTGGGTAAGATGTAAAAACAGTATATCAAACTGGGAGGCTAAATTGGGAGGGGCCAGAGGCAGAGCACAAAGCTGGAGGCTAAGGAGTGTGTGTGTGTGTGTGTGTGTGTGTGTATGTGTGTATTTATCTGAATCCATTCAATCCTAGATTTTTGTGGGAAATGGTGTGTAATTCCAAAATACTAAATCAAAATGAAATTTTTGAACAAGAAAAAAATGAAAAAAGTAGATGTACCCTATAAATTAAAAAATGCCAGTCATGTTCTTGGGTGCACCAATATAGGCATAAGTAGTTTAGACAGTATAGTGAAATAAATAAAAATGCATGCTGAAATAAATAAAAACTGTTACTTAAAATGACAAGTGGAGCTGCGGAATACATCAGCAAACAACCTTTAACTGTGTTATTCTCTACTTTCTCCATCACAAGAACTCCTGATCAGTAAATCCGGGCCCTGCTAAATGATATTCAAATCTTAACATTATTTTGTGCTTCCATTGATGACATTTTTGAACTATTCATCATTTTAGATGTCTTCTAGCCCTATTTTGAACTCAATAGAGAGGTCTTCTACTTCTTCATTTGCTTACCTCTTTGTGATATTGATAGATTTTTCCAGTCATCATTTAATGATTCCACTTAAAAGTTAAAACCAACCAGTCAGGAAAAACCTAGCAACAGAGAAAGTGTCTTGGGGCAGCAACATCTCTTCATAGCATATGAACAGTAGGATCAAATTGCAGTTGTTTCATCCATTTCTCATTGTACTTATTAATCATTCCACCAGCATGAGACAACATCCAAAGCTTGTCAGGCATTTTATATTTTTTTAATAAACTGTTGTGGTATAATACTTAAAGTGTTTCAGTTTCTTAATTGCTGCATTCCAAAAAGACAAAAATTTGCTTGTCAATTGAGAGCCAAATATCCAGGGTTCTGTAAGTTCATTCTAAAAGCCAAATATAAAAACACCAATGAGATAAGTAATTTTTTTTCCTAGGAAAAAATGAGAGGGATGGATCAAACAATATGAAAGAGCTCTTCTAATTATAATTCTCTGAAATTCTAGGAGGATCTGATCTGCATCCCTAGGTAATTGTAACCTTGGCTCATTGTTATGGCTCAGTTAGCAAGTGTACCTGGAAGACCCAAAGAAATATTAGGCTATTACAGAGGTTCAGTGTACATCTGTGACACTGAGCCTCTGATGAGATGTGGAGAAACAACTGGGAAGAGTTGTGAAGTCCCTAAATATCCCTGAATGGAGGATTTTATTTCACTGCTTATACCACTTAATATGCCTATGGAAATGGACCTGAGTTGAGGGCAAATAGAGTAAAACACTTGAGCACTTGGGGAAAGAGCCAGGGGTCTATGGAAGTGTGATTCTATAGGGTTTTACATAGCTTAGGAACCCTTTTGGGGTTGGACAGTAGTTTCCATGTAATTGATCATGGCCCTCTTCAGGACTGTGGATATTTTACAGACGTCTGCAAATCCATATGAGCACTGTATGGATTTGCAGGATTTTCCTGAAGATGGACAAATAATATCTCTGACATATATATTACTGTTTAAAAGTAAATTTGGGTAGAAAGGTGAGGCAAGATGGCAGTGTAGGCAGGTGTGTGATTTAGTTCATCCTCTAACGTAGATAGTAAAAAGCCAGGAACTGTTTGGAGCAATGGTTTGGGGGACTTCTGTGATCAGATACACACTGTATACCAGGCTGGAATGGGTGGAAGTGCTGAGGTCACAGTACAGAACTGTAAATAAACCTCCATGCTGTTGATGCTGGTGTCGCTCCCCCATAGGCACAGCAGGCTGGGAAAGAGAAAGCTCCAATTGTGGATCTGATTAACAAATTTGAACTGCTGAATACAAGCTCCAAGCATAGATAGACCCAGAGCGTAAACATGAGAGAAACCAGGAGGTTTATTCCCAGCAGCAAGGAGGTAGGGCTGATTAAAAAACAAACAAACAAACAAAAACCTGAGGCTTTGGGAGTTGGCTCACCTCAGATTCTGGAAAAGGGCTGTGCCCCCCAAAAAGGGACAAGTAGAACCAGGTAACAACTCTGTCTCTTGATTGGTGAACCTGGAGGGCTGGGACCCACATTTGAAACCAGATTGTTTCTCTGTCTCTCTCTCTCTCTTTTTTCCTTACTTTTTAGCAGTCCCTTGAAGTAGCAGGCATTCTCAGTTTTCTGCCCTACCTGAGGCAAGGGTGGATCTAAGGAATGTCAGAGAGACAGAGTAACTAAATAGCATAGGAGATAATTCCCTAAAAGGCATATCTTCCTAAAGAAAAGGGAAGGGGCAGGGGCTAGCACAAGCGGCCACTCTCATTCAGAGAATTAAGACCCAGTGGGCTGGGTTATCAGCAGCAGTTTTAACCTACAAAAAGCAGGGCTCAGCCTATCTCAAACATGTTTCCCACAGAAGGGAAAGTGGAGCTGCTAAAAGAACTAGCCTACAAAGAACAGGGGGCTGAAGATTGGCTCATGACTCCAAAAAAAAGATGGGGGCAAAGCCCAGCACAGGCAGTGACTGTTATTTAGAGAATTCGGATCCTAGGAGCCTGGAAAACACAAACAGTTTAAGCTTGCCTTTAGCCTCAGCCTCTTTCTCAGCCATACTCCTGACAGACACAGGGTCTGCTGAGAACTGAAGATGCAGTACCACTTTAGGCCCGTAGGGAGCATCAGGCTGACAATTGCCATATGCTGGGCAGGACACGGAAAACACAGAATTAAGAGGCTTCATAGAGAAGACTGGCACTCTGCTGAGTCTTATCCCCAGGGAACCTTGATACTGATTACAACTTCTTTGTGAGTCCTGGGCCTGTCTTGTCTGGGAAAATTGGATTATGGGCACTTCTATCTGGGGAGACACTCTTCCCAGAGCCAGAACTCCAGGCAAAAGTTGCTAGGTGTAACAAAAGGAATGGTAAAAACATATAGAGGCCAAAAAGCAAAACAAAACAAAATGAAGAGCAGATCAACTATCCCTGAGGAGGAAGAGGGAAGGAAGAGAATTCTCTGGGGATGAAACAACTGAACACACACACACATACAAAGGGCAATCCAAAAAAACTTCCATAAAGGCAGGGCAAGAACTAGAAAAACAAGATCTAAAAAATTCTGATCATTTAAAAGAAGCTATGCCAGAGGTCTAGAATAAGTTGAATTAATTGTCAAAGAATAGATAGAGAACAGAGACAACCAGTAAGAAAACCCTAACAAAAGAGAGATAAGACCTCCAAAATAAACTAATCAAGAATATCAGATACCTGAATACCAGAAAAACAATCATAAGTCATACTAGGAAGCTCAAAGATATGGCCTAGTCAAAGGAACAAACAAACATTTCAAATGAGATACAGGAGTTGAAACAACTAATTAAAGCTGTTCAAACAAATCTTCTAAATCAATTCAATGAGTTCAAGGAAAATGTGGCAAAAAGAGTGGAAGGATACAAAAAAGACCTGTGTGATGAACTTGAAAGCTTGAAAAAAACAAAGGCAGACCCTATGGGAATGAAAGGCACCATAGAAGAGATGAAAAACACAATGGAAACATGTAACAGCAGGTTTGAAGAGGCAGAAGAAAGGATTAGTGAACCAGAGGAAAAGATACCTGAAATCCTACATGAAAAGAATAGATAGGGAAAAGAATGAAAAAAATATGAGCAGGGTCTCAGGGAAATGACTGACAATATGAAGCACATGAATATATGTGTTATGGGTGTCCCAGAAGGAGAAGAAAAGAGAAATGGGGCAGAAAGAATAATGGAGGAAATAATCACTGAAAATTTCCCAACTCCTATAAAAGACATAAAATGACAGGTCCAAGAAGCACAGCATACCGTAAACAGAATAGATCCAAATAGACCTAATCCAAAGAAACTTAATAATTAGATTGTCAAATGTCAAAGACAAAGAGAGAATTCTGAAAGCAGCAAGAGGAAATCAATGCATCGCATACAAAGGCAGCTTGATAAGACTAAGTGTGGATTTCTCAGCAAAAACCATGGAGGCGAGAAGAGTAGTATGATATACTTAAGATACTAAAAGAGAAAAACTGCCAACCAAAAATTCTACATCCAGTAAAACTTTCCTTCAAAAATGAGTGGGAGTTTAAAATATTTACAGATAAACAGACACCAAGAAAATTTGTGAAGAAGAGACCTGCTCTACAACAAATAATAAAGGGAGTGATACAGGCTGGTAGGAAAAGACAGGAGAAAGAGGCTTGGAGAAGAGTGTAGAAATGAAGATTATCAGTAAGGGTAACTAAAAGAGTAAAGAGGGAGAGAAAAATAAGATGTGACATATAAAATCCAAAAGACAAAATGATAGAAGAAATTACTGCTTTTATAGTAATAACATTAAATGTTAATGGATTAAATTATCCAGTCAAAAGATGTAGACTTGCAGAATGGATAAAAAAAAATCAGGGTCCATCTATATGCTGTCTACAAGAGACTCACTTTAGATCCAAGGACAAAAATAGATTGAAAGTGAAAGTTTGGAAAAAGATATTTCATGTAAACAACCAGAAAAGAGTGGGGGTAACTTATCCTATTATTAGACAAAGTAGACTTCAAATGTAAAAGAGTTAAAAGAGAAAAAGAAAGACATTATATATTAATAAAAGGGAAAATTCATCAAGAAGATAAAGCAATTATAAATATCTATGCACTGAGCCAGAGTGCCCCAAAATACATGAGACAAACACTGATAACATTGAAATGAGGAACTCTACAATAATAGTTGGAGGCTTCAGTACACCATTTTCATTAATGGATGAGACATCTATCAGAGGATCAATAAAGAAACAGGGATCCTGAATAATATGATAAATGAACTAGACTTAACAGACATATACAGAACACCCCCAAATATCCCACAACCACAGGTTATATATTTTTCTCAAGTGCTCATGGATAATTTTCCAGGATAGACCACATGTTGGGTAATAAAACAAGTTTCAATAAATTAAAAATGATTGAAATTATACAAAACACTTTCTAGGATCATAATGGAATGAAGCTGGAAATCAATAGCAGGCTGAAGGCAGGAAAATTCACAAATGTATGGAGGCTAAACAACACTCTTAAACAACAAGTGAGTCAAGGAAGAAATTACAATAGAAATTAGAAAATATCACAAGGTAAATGAAAATGAGAACATGACATATCAAAACTATGAAGTGCAGCAAAGGCAGTGCTAAGAAGGAAACTTACTGCCCTAAACACCTATTTAAAAAAGAAGAAAGCAAAAATAAAGGAATTAATGGCTCACCTGGAGGAGCTAGATAATGAACAGCAAACTAATCCTAAAGCAAATGGAAGGAAAGAAATTACAAAGAATAAAACAGAAATAAATGAAATTGGGAACATGAAAAACAATAGAAAGAATCAACAAAATCAGAAGCTGGTTCTTTGAGAAAATTAATAAAATTGATGGGCCTTTATTAGGCTGACAAAGAAAAAAAGCAAATCAATAAAATCAGAAATGGTAGGAGGGGCATAACTGTTGGAGATAATATAAAAGAGATAATATAAAGGAAATAATAAGAGGATACTATGAGCAACTAGACTAAAAACTAGACTACTCAGATGAAATGCACAGTTTCCTAGAAAAGTATGAACAATCAACACTGACTTTGAGTAGAAACAGAAGACCTTAACAAACCAACCACAAGTAAAGAGATTGAATCAGTCATCAAAAACCTCTCAAAAAAGAAAAGTCCAGCATCAGATAGCTTCACATGAAAATTATACCAAACATTCAAGAAAGAATTAGTACCAATTCTGCTCAAACTCTTCAAAAAAATTCAAGAGGAGGGAAAGTTAACTAACTCATTCTATGAAGCCAACATTAACCTAATACCATAGCCAGACAAAGATACTACAAGAAAAGAAAATTACGGATCAATCTCTTTAATGAATATAGATGCAAAAGTCCTCAACAAAATGCTCACAAATTGAATGCAGCATCACATTAAAAGAATCATACACTATGACCAAGTGGGTTTTATTCCAGGTGTGCAAGGCTGGTTCAACACAAGAAAATCAATTAACTTAATATACCACATCAATAAATGAAAGGCAAGAAACCACATGATCATCTCGATTGGTGCAGAAAAGGCATTTGAGAAAATTCAGCATCCTTTCTTGATAAGAAACACTTTAAAGGATAGGAATAGAAGGGAACTTCCTCAACATGATAAAGGGAATATATGAAAACTCACAGCTACCATCATCCTCAATGGGGAAAGACTGAAAGCTTTCCCTGTAAAATGAGGAACAAAACAAGAGTACCCACTGTCACCACTGTTATTCAACATTGTGCTGGACGTTCTAGCCAAAGGAAATAGACAAGAAAAAGAAATTAAAGGCATATTACAAACCTATGGTGGTCAAAACAACATGGTACTTTCATAAAGATAGAAATACTGACCAATGGAATCAAGTTGAGCATTCAGAAGTGAGACTGACTCATGTATGGACAACTGATTTTTGATAAGGTGACCAAGCAAACTCAACTGGAACAGTGCAGCCTCTTCAACAAATGGTGTTTGCAGAACTGGATATTCGTATCTAAAAGAATGAAAGAGGACCCTATCTCACACCCTATAAAAAAATTAACTCAGAATGGAGAAACAACTGAAACATTACAGCTAACACCATAAAGTTTTCCAGAAGAAAATGTAGGGAAATATCTTAAGGATCTTGTGGTAGGAGGTGGTTTCCTAGACTCTATATCCAAAGTGCCAGCAATGAAAGAAGAAACGGATGAATGGGAGCTTCTCAAAACTGGATATTTTTGCACATCAAAGGACTACAACAGGACAGTAAAAAGGCAGTCTACACAATGGAAGACAATATTTGGAAACCACATATCAGATATGGGTTTAATACCCAGAATAAATAAAGAGATTCTACAACTCAACAACAAAAAGACAAACAACCCAATTAAAAAATAGGTAAAAGACATGGATAGACAACTTTCCAAAGAGGGAACACAAACGGCTCAAAAGCATATGAAAAGATTCTCAGCTTTGCTAGCTAATAGAGAAATGCAAATCAAAACCACAGTGAGACATCATTTCACACCTACTAGAATGGCCATTATATTAAAAATAACAACAACAACAGAAAACTACAAGTGCTGGAGAGAAAGTGGAGAAATAGGCCCTCTTCTTCACTGCTGGTGGGAACGTAAAATGCTGCAGCTGTTCTGGAAGGCAGTTTGACAGTTCCTCAGGAGACTAAGTTGAGAATTGCTGTATGATCCAGCAATCCCATTACTAGGTATATACTCAGAAGAACTGAAAGCATGGACATGAACAGACATTTTCACACTGATGTTTATAGTGGTATTATTCACAATTTACAAGAGATGGAAACAGTCCAAATGTCCATCAATGGGTGAGTAGATAAACAAACTGTGGTATATACATAATGATGAAATATTATACAGATGTAAGATGGGATAAAGCCATGATGCGTGCAACAATGTGGATGAACCTTGAGGACATTATGCTGAGTGAAATAAGCCAGAAACAAAAGGACAAATACTATATGGTCTCACTATATGAACCAACTATAAAGAGCAAACTCTGAGAGTTAAAGTTGAGAAGACAGGTTATTAGGAGATAGAAATGTGATAGAGATTGGGCATTTGATGCTGAAGGAGTACAGAACATTCAACATAAATGGCCGTAAACATTTGGAAATGGATAGCACAATACTGTGAGATGGTAGCACAATATTGTAGTATAATGAGCAAAGTTGAGCAAGAGTATGGTTGAAAAAGGAAGACCATGGGCATGTATGCCACCTGAAGGTTATAACAGCTGGGACTGTATAACCTAGTGAAACCTAGAGTGGACAACAATGGTGGTTAAATATATAAATATAAGAAAGTTTTTACATGAGGGAGAACAAATGAATGTCACCCATGCAAGGTATTAAAAGTGGGATGTTATACGGAAAAAATTAATGCAAACTAGGGTCTATGGTTAACAGTAACATTTTAGTGGTCTCTTAATTGTAACAGAGGCAATAAGCCAAAGCTAAATGTCAATAAGAGGGGGATATAAGGGAGGGATATGGGATTCTTGTTGTTGTTCTTGTTTCTCTCTCTCTTTTTTTCTTCTTTTCCTGTTCTTTCTTTGCAGAAGATATGGAAATAGTCTCATATAGATTGTGGTGGTGAGTGTGTAACTATGCAATTACACTGGAAGTCATTGATTGTACACTTAAGATGGATTGTATGGTGTGTGAATCAAATTATTTAAAAAATAAACAGAAAGATACAAGTGCTAGG
Organism: Myrmecophaga tridactyla; assembly: GCA_004026745.1. Taxonomy (NCBI): domain Eukaryota; kingdom Metazoa; phylum Chordata; class Mammalia; order Pilosa; family Myrmecophagidae; genus Myrmecophaga; species Myrmecophaga tridactyla. The sequence goes on from PVIY010000104.1 coordinate 119,422, forward strand.
GAAGATGTGGAGAGAGAGATATACTATTGACTGTTGGTAGGGAAATAGAATGCCTCTGGAAGGCAGTGTGCCTTGTGTTAGCTAGAAGGAAATAAGGGAAATTGTTGAGCTGCAATCCAGCAGTCCTAATCTTTGATAATGACTATATAACTATATAGCAAAAAAGAAAGTCACTGTCTCTTGCTTGTATGGATCTACTTCCTTATGTTTTAGTCTGTTCCACTAATCTATATATCTCTATTTGTCCATGCTACACTTAATTAATGGACATTTATTGTATGTCTTTAAATTGAGTAGAATGCAATAAAAGGGATTAATAAGAAGGAGGGGATAAGGAGTAAGGGATGTTTGGGGTTTTCTTTTTTCTTAATTTCTTTCTCTGGAGTAATGAAAATGTTCTAAGATTGATCATGGATGAATGCACAACCATGAAATGTTACTGTAAACTACGGATTGTATACTTTGCACGAACTGTATGGTGTATTAATATATCTCAATAAAATTACCTTTGAAAAAACAAATTCGAATATGGTTTTGATTAACAAAATATAAGTTCATGAAATCCAGGATTAAATCTGTTCACCTGTTATCATCATGTGGTTTTTCTCAATCCAAAAACACTAAAAGTATTCCTTCTTTATATGAGACCCCCCCTACATTATATATAATGTAAATGTACATAAATTTGATATGTAAATTTTAGGAAGGAATCATCATATTCAAAATGCTGGCTATCAATCACTCCTCTTCTAAGCCTGAAATCTCTGTAAGTTTCTTAAGTATTTTATTGAAGGACATGCTTAATATTGTAGTTACTTGTAGAAGAATTTTTTTTACAGCTTGCAAATTGTAACCCATATTGGTCATGCAATCTATTCAGGTAGCATTTAAGAAGGACTGGGAAAGGCAAGTCAGTAACAGAGATTCCAAGCAGTGACTCATCCTCAAATTTCTAGGATAGTGCTGGGACATATGAGGCAAATAAGGGTTCAATAAGAATGGTGCATTATCATAGAGAATGCAAACCATTTTCTAACCCAAGCTTCTTATTCTAAGCTTGCATTAGATAACTATCTATGAGTGAAATTGTTGATAACTAACATTAGATAACTATCTACGAGTGAAATTGTTGGGTCATGGGATAGGAGATATTTAATGTTACAAGAAACTGCAGAACAATTTTTCAATTGTGATATTTTACACCTCTTCAAAAGATATATGAAAGTTCTAATTGACGTAAATACTTCCAACATTAGTTGTTGTTGTTTAAATTTTAGCTATTGTAGTGTTTATAGTGATATCTTATTGTGGTTTTAATTTGAGTTTCCCTGCATACTTGTATTAGTTAGGGTTCTCTAGAGAAACAGAATCAACAGAAAACACTCACAAATATGAAATTTATAAAAGTGTCTTATGTAACCGTGGGAATGCAGAGTCCAAAATCAGCAGGGCAAGCTGTGATGCTGATGATTCCAATGGAGGGTCTGAATGAACTCCACAGGAGAGGCTTGCCAGTCGAAGTAGGAAGAGACAGCATCACAGCCTGTCTCTTCTGAATTAAAAAGCTTCCAGTGATTAGATTAAGCATCATTCAATGCAGAAGACATTCCCTTTGGCTGATTACAAATGGAATCAGCTGTGGATGCAGCTGAAATGATCATGATTTAATTCTATGAAATGTCCTCATCGCAACAGACAGGTCAGCACTTGCCCAACCAGACAAACAGGTACCACCAATTGACCAACTTGACACATGAACCTGACCATGAGAGTCCACCCCTTGTCAACTTGGCAGCTATACATATCACCTTAAGCCATGCCTAATTTCTAAATAAAAAACAATAAAACACACATTTTTTTTCTTTCATTTAACAATACTCAACTGTGCTGCATATAACTGGAAACACATTAAATCTCCAGAATAGGGTGCAAATCCTTGGGTAATATTCATTCTTAAACTTGATATCTTACAACTTAAATAGTATAACATGAACAAAACAGCATTACAGTCCTTGTTTCTGTAACTGATCACATGGTTGAAATTCATATTTATCACTACTTTCTTCCATTACCCATTCCATGTTCCCTTTACCCTCAGCAAGCACTTCAGCTGGCTGTGGTTCTTTGCCTGGTGGGGTGACCCAAACCTTCATTCCTGAAGTTTCAGAGCCATTGGTAGTCCTGCCTGGATTGGGTTCTTGCAGTTTTCCATTGATTTTAATCACAGGGCATGGTAGTATTTAAAGACACCCTAGGGGATCTCCTATATTCCAAGAAAACTCTTCTTTACCTCCATTGTGTAGTTGCAATCCTATTTCCCCCTGATAGTCAGGGTCAATCACCCCAGCCAATAATGTAATCCCCTTCTTGGCCTGTTGATCCAGGGGCATGAGTAGCCCAAAGTGACCAGTTGGCAGTCTTAGATTCCAGTTCGATGGAATCATTGTTGTTTCTCCTGGTAGAGGCACTCCCCCTTTTGGAACTAAAACCTGTAGACCAGCAGAGCTCAGAGTCACAGGGACAGGAAGCATAAATTTTCCTAGTGGATCACTAGGGGTAATAGTGAGTGGTACCACTCCCAATTCCACCCCTTGGTTCCTGGACCCATGGATCCTGGCTATGGGAGAAACAGCACCATACAGTGGATGCTGATTCAGAGCATAAACACCTTCCTGGAGAACATTACCCCAGCCCTTCAAGGTATTGCCACCTAGTTGGCACCGTAATTGAGTTTTCAAAATGCCATTCCACTGTTCTATCAATCCAGCTGCTTTTGGATGATGGGGAACATGGTAAGACCAGAGAATTCCATGAGCACGTGCCCATTCCTGCACTTCATTTGCTGTGAAGTGTATTCCTTGATCAGAAGCAATGCTGTGTGGAATACTATGATGATGGATAAGGCATTCTGTAAGCCCACGGATGGTAGTTTTGGCAGAAGCATTGCATGCATGGAAAGCAAACCCATATCCAGAGTATGTGTCTATTTCAGTTAGAACAAATCACTGCCCCTTCCATGAAGGGAGTGGTCCAATGTAAACAACCTGCCACCATGTAGCTGGCTGGTCCCTCGGGAAATGGTGCCATATCGGGGGCTGAGTGTGGGTCTCTGCTGCTGGCAGATTGGGCACTCAGCAGTGGCTGTAGCCAAGTCAGCCCTGGTGAGTGGAAGTCGATGCTGCTGAGCCCATGCCTAACCTCCATCCCTACAACCATGACCACTTTGTTTATGAGCCCATTGGGCAATGACAGGAGATGCTGGGGAAAGTGGCTGACTGGTATCCAGAGAATGGGTCATCTTATCACTTGATTATTAAAACCTTACTCTGCTGAAGTCACCCTCTGGTACGCATTCACACAGGACACAAATATGTTCATGTTTTTAGCCCACTCAGAAAGGTCTATCTACATACTTATTCCCCAGATCTCTTCATCACAAATTTTCCAATTATGGTTTTTCCAAGTCCCTGTCCATCTAGCCAAACCATTAGCAACAGCCCATAAGTCAGTATACAAACGCACCTCTGGCCAGTTCTCCTTCCAAGCAAAATGAACAACAAGGTGCACTGCTAAAAGTTCTGCCCACTGGGAGGATTTCCCCTCACCACTGTCCTTCAAGGACACCCCAGAAAAGGGTTGTAGTGCTGCAGCTGTCCATTTTCAGGTGGGACCTGCATATCATGCTGAACCATCTGTAAACCAGGCCCGAGTTTTCTCTTCCTCAGTTAATTCACTGCAAGGGACTCCCTAAGAGGCCACAGCGCTGGTCTAGGAAAGAGAAGGTGATGTGGCAGGATTGGAGACCATCGGCATTTGGGCCACTTCTTCATGTAACTTACTTGTGCCTTCAGGACCTGCTCTGGCCCTATCTCATATATACCATTTCCATTTTACAGTGGAGTGCTGCTGTGCATGCCCAGCTTTATGGCTTGGTGGGTCAGACAACAACCAACTCATGATAGGCAACTCAGGTCTCATGGTAACTTTATGACCCATGGTTAAGTGTTCAGTCTCTACTAAGGCCCAGTAACAGGCCAAAAGCTGTTTCTCAAAAGGAGAGTAGTTATCTGCTGCAGATGGTAAGGCTTTACTCCAAAATCCTAAGGGTCTGTGTTGTGATTCTCCTCTAGGGACCTGCCAAAGGCTCCAAACAGCATCTCTATTTGCCACTGACACTTCCAACACCATTTGATCTGCTGGATCATATGGCTCAAGTGGCAGAGCAGCTTGTACAGCAACCTGGACCTGTTGCAGAGCCTCCTCTTGTTCAGGTCCCCACTCAAAATTAGCAGCTTTTCTGGTCACTAGATAAATGGGCTGGAGTAGCACACCCAAATGAGGAATATATTGTCGCCAAAATCCAAAGAGACCAAGTAGGCGTTGTGCCTCTTTTTTGGTTGTAGGAGGGGCCAGATGCAGTAACTTATCCTTCACCTTAGAAGGGATATCTCGACATGCCCCACACCACTGGACACCTAGAAATTTCACTGAGGTGGAAGGCCCCTGTATTTTTGTTGGATTTATCTCCCATCCTCTGACATGCAAATGCCTTACCAGTAAGTCTACAGTAGTTGCTACTTCTTGCTCACTAGGTCCAATCAACATGATATCATCAATATAATGGACTAGTGTGATGTCTTCTGGGAGGGAGAAACGATCAAGTTCCCTGCGGACAAGATTATGATATAGGACTGGAGAGTTGATATACCCCTGAGGTAGGACAGTGAAAGTATATTGCTGACCTTGTCAGCTGAAAAGCAAACTGTTTTTCTGGTGGTCCTTACTAACAGCTATTGAGAAAAAAGCATTTGCCAGATCAATAGCTGCATACCAGGTACATGTAGATGTGTTGGTTTGCTCAAGCAATGATACCACACCTGGAACAGCAGCTGCAATTGGAGTTACCACCTGGTTGAGCTTACAATAATCCACTGTCATCTTCCAAGACCCATCTGTTTTCTGCACAGGCCGAATGGAGTTGAATGCAGATGTCATAGGAAATCACCACCCCTGCATCCTTCAAGTCCTTAGAGTGGCAGTAATCTCTGCAATTCCTCCAGGAATCCAGTATTGCTTCGGATTTACTATTTTGCTAGGTAGGGGCAGTTCTATTGGCTTCCACTTGGCCTTTCCCAACATAATAGCCTTCACTGCATAAATTAGAGAGTGAATGTGGGGATTCTGCCAGCTGCTCAGTATGTCTATTCCAATTATACATTCTGGAACTGGGGAAATAATGACAGAATGGGTCCAGGGGCCCACTGGACCCACTGTGAGATGGATCTGAGCTAAAACTCCATTGATCACCTGGCCTCCATAAGCCCCCATTCTGACTGGTGGACCAGAGTGATGTTTTGGGTCCCTTGGAATTAATGTCACTTCTGAACCAGTGTCTAACGATCCCCCAAATATTTTATTATTTCCTTTTCCCCAATGCACAGTTACCTTGGTGAAAGGCTGCCAGTCTCCTTGGGGAAGGCTTGGAGGAAGATTGACAGTATAAATTTGTGGCAGTGTACAGGGTTCTCCCCCAACAGGACCTGGTCTCCCCTTCATTCAAGGGGGTCTGTGTCTGTAAACTGTCTCAAGTCTGGAAATTGATTAAAGGGCCATGACTCTGTGTTTTTGTAATTCAGGTTAGACTTCTGTTCACTTAACCTAGAAGTCTTTTGTTTACACAGCTCAAACAAGAATTTAGTAGACTGCCCTTCTATTGTATTTCTAGGTACCCCATGATTTACTAGTCAATGCCACACATCTCTGCAAGTCATATAATTTTGACTCCTGCTTTGAGTTTGCTGCCTAATATAATAGCCATGTCTACTCTGTCCTTGGTGATTAAGTGCTGCCACCTGGCTTCTGCCAACTTGGGATCCGGTCATCCCCATTGTGTTTAAGGATTCCAGCTCAGTGACAGCAGTTCCCACAGTAATATCTGACCTACAGAGATGTGCAAATACAGAACTCTTCAGGGATGATGGTGCTAGTCTCACAAATTTATTTCTCACCGTTTTGGTAAAAGGTGCATCCTCCGGACATTCCTGGGGTGTAAGAGAAGGCTTTGCATGATAAATCCACTCTAACATTCCAATCTCTGTAAGCCTTTGGATCCCCTCATCTACATTATACCAGGGCAGTTCTGGCATTTCAACCTCAGGTAATGTCGGCCACCTTTTGATCCATGTTTCAACCAACCATCCAAACACTCTGTTAATACCTTTTCTAACCCCTCAAGCTATAACACTGAATGCAGAATCTCTGCTTAGTGGGCCCATGTCAATTAATTCAGCCTGATCAAGCCTTATATTCCCCCCACCATTATCCCACACCCCTAAAATCCATTGCCACAAATATTCCCCTGATTCCTGTCTATATAAATTGGAAAACTCACACAGTTCTTTTGGAGTATAACGTACCTCCTCATGTGTGATACTTTGTACCTCACCTTTAGGGGCCTATTGGGACTATAGTCTAGTTATAAATCTGGAAGAAATGAGGGGTAGTGTGGGTGGGTCATGAAAAGAATTAGAAATATCTTCTAAGCCATTTGCTTCAGGGCATTCATTTGCAGTTTCATCTGGTGAAACAGGATTAATCACTCTGGGGCTAATCCCTTCAGGAGGAGGTTGGGTGGCCAACTCCTCAAGGCAGGCTGGAGGTGGGGTGGCTATGTCCTCAGGGCAGACTATTATAGTGTTATCTAGAGAAGACTCTCCATGACCTAGGGTTTCACCCCTGACATCATTATCAATCCATATGTCACCATTCCATTTTTCAAGGTCCCACTCCTTTCCAATCAATGCCCTCACTTTAACGGCAGATACCATGCAACATTGAGATTTCAGTTTATGTTGTAAAGTTGCTACTCTGACAATAAGATTCTGAGTCTGATTTTCAGAGATCTGAAGTCTATGGCTACAGGAAATAAGATTTTCCTTCAGGATACTCATAGAAATGCCTACATCTGTCAGACAGTGCTTAAGCTTCTTGTTTGAGGCTTTAAGCACATCCCTTTCACTCCTTAATGTATCCAGTGTATCTAACAACAACCAGCCAACATCTCTATACCTCTTATTTCCACAAAACTCTGTAAAGGTGTCAAAAACATTATCCCTCAGAGCCTGCCTTCATACAAGTGAAGCATTAGGAGAATCAAATGGTGATATTTTGACTATCTCTTTTGCCAACTCACTCCATGGATTGGGAATGTCATTCTGATTATGGGAATCAGAATCCTTAGTGCCTTTGAGTTCAGTCAGAGTAGAAAACCATTCATAAAAACCCATTTTTAAGGTTCTATACTAAAGAACCACTCCTGGTACCAAGTTGTTTTAGTTATAGTTCTCTAGAGAAATAGAATCAATAGGAAACACTCACAAATATAAAATTTATAAAAGTGGCTCATGTAACCATGGGAATGCAGAGTCCAAAATCCGCAGGGCAGGCTGTGAAGCTGACAATTCCGATGGCGGGTCTGGATGAACTCCACAGAAGAGGCTCACCAGCAGAAGCAGGAAGAGAGCCTGTCTCTTCTGAATCTTCCTTTAAAGGCTTCCAGTGATTAGACTAAGCATCACTCATTGCAGAAGATACTTCCCTTGGATGATTACAAATGGAATCAGTTGTGGATGCAGCTGAAATGATCATGATTTAATTCTATGAAATGTCCTCATTGCAACAGACAGGCCAGCACTTTCCCAATCAGACAAACAGGTACTACCACTTGGCCAAGTTGACATATGAACCTGACCATGACAATACTCTTTCATCACTTATCTGCCATTGATATCACTTCTTTACTGATGTTCTATTCAAAACTTTATACATTTTTATTCAATTGTTTATCTTTTATTATTAATTATAAAAGTTCTTTATACATTCTGGGTACAAATTCATATAATATTTTCTTTGAAACTGATACATGCTTTTTATTATCTTAATGGTATTAAGAGTAAAAGTTTTAAAATTTGAAGTACGATTAATCAAATTTTCCCTTTTATCATGATTGCTTTGTGTATTTTCTCTAAGAAATATTTCCCTAGCCCCCAATATTTACTCTAGAAGTTTTCTAGTTTTGGTTTCTATGTTTAGGTATTAATTTTTGTTTATATTGTGAGATATATTGGAAAAAACCATTACTTTCACCATGGAAATTCCTTCACACGTTAGTTGATCATACATGTATGGGTCTATTTCTGCAGTTTCTTTTATGTTCCTTTGATCTATACATCTATCTTGTGCCAATACTACCTAATCTTAGTTACAGTAGATTTATATTGTTTTGAAATTGGTTATTGTAAAGTCTCCAACTCTGTTCTTTTTAAAGATTGTTTTGGGGATTCAACATCATTGGTTTTCCATAGAAAATTTATAATTAATTAGTAAATTTCTACCTAAAATCCTGGTGGGATTCTGATTGTTAAATGTACAAAACCTATAGATCAAATACAGGGAGAATTAACATCATTAACATTTTTATGTCTTCCTATCAGTGAATACCATGTATCTCTCCCTTTGTTTAGCATTTCCTTTATTTTTTTCAGCAGTTTTGTATTTTGCAGAATAAAGATCTTTCATATCTTTTGTTAAATTGATTTCTAGGTATATTAAGTTTGATAATACTGAAAGTGAAATTGATTTTCTTTAGATTTAATTTTCCAATTGACTATTAGCATTATAAGTGAAGTTGATTTGGTACATTTGAAAATTATGAATGTTAGAAAGGAGAGGTAAAATAGGGATAGAATGTCCCACTGGGGTTGGTCAATTAAATCAATAAATACTTATTTGGCAGATATAATACATAGAACACTATAGAAGTCACTCTTGGTTTGGTCTGTAGAAAGAAGTATTGTGGAGTAGTAAAGGAATTAGGTATATTAGTCTTGTATCCTGTCACCTTGCTTATTTATTTATAGTAGTTATATATTTCTTAGGATATTATACATAAGCAATCCTGTGCCCCCCCCCAAAATATCTTTTCTTCTACCTTTTACAATTTATTCCCTTCTTTTCCTTGCCTTATAGCACTAGCAAGGACTTTCAGATAAGTAATGAGGATGGACGCACATGCTCTGATCATGATTTCAAGAGAAAAGTGTTCAGTTTTCCTTATTAAACATGTTAGTTATAGATTTTTCATAGATAGCTTCTAACAGATTGATGAAGTGTCTTTCTCTTCCCACTTTACCGAGCATTTTATTATGCATGGAGGCATGAATTTTGTCAAATGCGTTTTTGGCATCCATTAACCACCACTGTTTTTTCTCCTTTATTCTATTAACATATTGAATTACACTGACTACTTTTTCAAATGTTAAACCAATTCTTTATAGGGATAAACCTCACATGTGTATTGTGTATTTACCCTTTTCTATATTGATAGATTTGATTTACTTATATTTTGTTAGCATATTTTACAATTTTGTTCACAGGGTATATTGATCTGTAATTATCTTTACCCATAACTTATTTTTCAGCTTTTGGTAATAGGGTTATGCTGGCATCATAATTTTGTTGGATTATATACTTTTCTAAGCTTGAGATCCACAACTCTGCTTCCTGTCAAGAAAATGTCTGCAGGCAGAAAGCTAAGGTAAAAGTGATCCCTATCACATGGGGATTTTCTTGATTATCATATTCTTGCCCTGCTTGCTATTCAATGATTATAAACATCCTTATATCTTTCCTGTTTCATATTTTTTTATGGGAGAAGGCCAATACAAGTTATTATATCATGTCTGAAAGCAGAATACATGCCATGAGGTTTTAAAAGAAATTTTTCAGAACTGCTAAGTATAGTTAGTTTTATATATGACTCTCTGAAGTAGTGTAACCACATTTTTACAGTTTAAGAATGAAGGTTCAAAAATATAGATGTGGCAGAGGGATCTGCCTTTAGAAAAGCTTGGGGTATAAATAATGGTTGTTGGAAAATTATGAATGTTAGAAAGGAGAGGTGAAATAGGGATAGAATGCCCTACTGGGGATGGTCATTTAACTCAATAAATACTTATTTAGCAGGTATTACATATAAAACACTAGGCAAGTCTCTCCTGATTTGATTTGTAGGAAAAAGTATTGTGGAGCAGTGAAGAAATTAGGGAAGTATGAAATAAGAATGACATGCATCTTAAATGTACGTATTTATTGAGTGCCAGGAAATTAATTGGTTTGTTTATTCATCTTTTTGAGCATTGACTTTATGTCATGTGCTCAGCTAGATTTTAGAGATACAATAATAGATATTGATGAATGAGCATTATATGTGTACTCAATAATTCAGAAACTAATGAAAACTAGAAAGTTTCCCACTTCCTTCACTTTCAATTCACATATAATTTCTTTTATTCCTTAGTGCCAAATGGCTTCCATACCACAAAGCTTTAATTCTTTTGTCAATTACACAAAGCTCATTACACAAATTCTCTGTTTAACATTCTTGACAGAAGATCCAGATAAAGATAATTTGGGCTAAAATTAATTATATTGTTATCATATATTTAACATGGCTTTGAAACTTAATCAATATATAAAAGTAAGTAGATGAGACTTCCTGGTAGGATGTGGTAAATCAGTGGGCCAATGCTCTTATTGCAAAACTAAGAAAATCTTATTTTTAAAGATGTCAGAGAGCTACAGAAGCAATGAGGAGGAGTTAAACTAAAGCTCCAGAGGATGAGAACTATTCTAAGTCTTTTAGGATTGAGGAGACAATAGTTCTATAAGGTTATCAATAAAACTCCAGGGCAGAGTGACATCATTAACATGTGACTTAAAACATCCTCTGGAAAAGTCTCCCCTCAAAATAAAAAACAAAAGGATAAATCCTACTTGACTAGAACTCTGGAGGATGATAGAGACTGTTAGAAGGACTCCACAAATGCTGAATTGAAGTAAAAGAAAAATAATCTATAAGGTCGGTAGCTAATTTTTATCCTGGACCTGGCAGATTAAACCCCTCCCCTTTACTTGGTCCTGTGTAGCTTGGGAGTCATACAGAGGCAACAGGGCCTGGGTGTCTCCTGCCATAGATGCAGACTGAAGAGTCACTCAAAGGAGTGAGTTAGAAACCCACACATATACAGGCATAGGGACCCAAGTCCTCAGGGACCCTGGGAAGAACACAAGACCATGAAGCATTTTGCATGTAAAAGACCCTACAAAGAAAAACAAACAAACAAAAAAGTGAGACCATGGTGGAAATCTTGGAAGGGCTACAAACACCCAAGCCAAATTCTGTTGGCTGGACCACTTAACTGCACAATGGACTTTTCTGGATTGACTCACCTTTCTGGATTGACCCCATCTGGCTCTCCAGGGTGGGTTACTATAATGGGGAAGAAACCAAAGGCAGAAAAGACTCACAGAATAAAAGGAGGATATGAAAACTGAACTACTGTAAGACAGGACAGGTTCTAGAAATGAAAAGTATAAGGAAAAGGGGGAAAGAGTTAAACAATTCAGAGGAGCTGGGAGAAAATTCTTCACAAAAACAAACAGAAGAGGTCAAGATTCCCAGAGAAGCATCAGAAGAAAGGACATTTTCTCCCAGAGATGAGACAGTTGTTTTTAAGATTGCACAAAAAGTGCAATCTTAAAAATTATATTGCAGACTTCTGGAAAGATGGCTGATTAGAGTGGCTCAAGATTAGCCCCGCTCCATGGAAAGGTTGGACAGGAGACAGGAGCATGACTAAGGTGGTGATTCAGGAGTGCAGCTGACCTGGGAGAGCCTTCTGCACCACACATGTCGGCCCTGGTTGCAGAGGCTGAGGAACTGAGAGGCAGAAAGTAGGAGCCTGGCACAGAGGCACTGAGCAGCGGAGCCTGCAAAGAGTACATGGAGTGGAGCAGGACTAGAAAATAAGCCAGGCTGCATTCCTTGGGCGCACTACCCTCACTGCTGCAGCCCGTGACAGATGACTCACCCCACACCCCATACCCCATGCACCTGAACCCCATCACCCTCTCCCATTCCCCACACTCCAGGCGCCCCCACCCTAGCAGCCTCCAGTGCACCACCTGCCCCATATCCCCACCCCAAGTGCAGCCCAACCCACCTCTCCTGCATACCTCCTGAGCACTACCTCCCTCTCCATGTTCCTTTCAGACTGTTGCCAGTGCATAAATATTGCAGACAGTAACCTCCATATCTAGGCTACCCCCACCCATGCCCATAATGTCGCAAAGCCTCACCCCATCCTCCCTGAGCTCAGTGCATCCCTTTAAGGCACTCCCAGGCCCATGATATGTACACGGAACCCCAATCACATCATTCAGCTCTGGGAACCACACTTTATAGCAGTCCTAGAATCGAGTATTGCACAGCCCTCAGCCTCATTTCCCAGCTCTGAGAAAGTGCCGACCTGCGCAGCCAGGACACATCTGCCCCCAATCCACAAAGTCATAATGCCGATCTGCTGCCACAGCTCTACACATGTGGACAAAGGGCCCTGTGCCTTAGACCAGCACACACCAATGTTATGCTCCCCCAGACCAGTGCACCCGCACAGCTGTGTCCTCCCTGGCAGCTGGGCACCCACATTCACAAGCATCAGCATAATATTCCCAACCTGTGCCCATACCTGCCCTGAAACAAATCACCATACTGAGTGCTCTACCCCATGCCCTGCTCCCTGCTGTACAACCATCTCACCAACACAAGGCCTTAGACTACTGAAAGAAATCAACTCCCAAAGCATATCAATCAAGACATTTACATGCCATGAAGACAGCAGAAGATCACTAACCATATCACAATGTAGACAGATATAGCCCTGCCTAATGACCAAATTAGAACACCAGAGAAGACAGAGACGTTGGAACAACTAATCAAAGATGTTCATACAACTCTACTTAATAAAGTAAGTGGGATAGCAAATGACATAAAGGAGATCAAGAAGACAGTAGAAGAGCACAAAGAGGAATTTGAAAGAATAAATAAAAAATAGGGGAAATTACAGAGATTAAATACTCTGTTGACCAAATAAAAAACACACTAGAGGCACACAACACCAGATTTGAAGAGGCAGAGGAAAGAATAAGTGATATAGAGGACAGGATAATGGACTTCAAAGACTCAAAACAGCAAACAGCAAAAAAGATGGAAAAAATTGAACGGGAACTCAGGGAAATGATAGACAAAACAAAGCACTCAAATATAAGAATTATTTGGAGTCCCAGAAGGAGAAGAGAGGAGTAAAGGCCTAGGAAGAGAAGTTGAGGACGTAATGGGGGAGAATTTCCCAACCCTCATAAAGGACATCAATATACAAGTTAAAGAAGCACAAAGAACTCCAAACAGAATAAATCCACCCAGGCCTTCCCCAAGGCACATGCTAATCAGTCTGTTAAATGCTGAAGAGAAGCAGAAAATCCTGAAAACAGCAAGAGAAAAACAATCTATTATATACAAGGGAAATCAAATAAGACTGAGTACAGGCTACTCAACTAGCACCCTGGAGGCCAGAACACAGTTGTTTGATATATCCAAGATCCTGAAAGAGAAAGACTTCCAGCCAAGAATTCTGTACCCAGCAAAATTGTCCTTCAAAATTGAAGGAGAGATTAAAGTTTTCACAGACAAAGAAGTCCTGAAAGAATTTCTCAACAAAAGACTGGCCTTACAAGAAATACTAAAAGGAGTTCTGCTGGCTGAAAGAAAAAGACAAGAGAGGGAGGTCTGGAGGAGGGCAAAGAGTTGAAGAGTACCATTAAGGTTAATTTAAAGAATACAAAGAGAAAGAGGGAAAAGAATATATAGATCTGACAAATAAAATAAAAAAGATAAGATGGTGGAAAGCAAGAAATGCCTTCTCAGTAATAACTTTGAATGTTAATGACTAAATTTACCAATGAAAAGATACAGACTGACAGAATGGATTAAGAAACATAATCCAGCTATATGCTGCTTACAAGAGATGCATCTTAGACACAAGGATATAAATAGATTGCAAGTCAAAGGATGGAAAAAGATTTTCCACACAAGTTGTAACCAAAAGAAAGCAGGAGTAGCTATACTAATATTGGACAAAATAGACTTTAAATGTAGAGATATCATAAGAGACAAAGAAGGACACTATATACTAATTAAAGGGTCAATTCACCAAAAAGATATAACAATCGTAAATGTTTGTGCTCCCAATCAAGGAGCTTCAAAGTACATGAGATAGACATTGGCAAAATGAAGGGAGTGATAGATGGTTCAACAATAATAGTAGGAGACTTCAACACATCACTATCCTCTGTAGATAAAACAACCAGACAAAATCAACAAGGAAATAGAGAAGTTAAATAACTTGATTAATGAATTAGACAGAACAGACATATATAGGTCATTGCAGTCCAAAACACAAGGTTATACATTCTTCTCAAGCACTCATGGAATATTTTCCAGGATAGGGTATATGCTGGGGGCACAAAATAGGTCTTTATAAATTTAAGAATATCAAAATTATTCAATGCACTTCCTTTGATCACAATAGGATGAAGTGGGATCTCAAAAACCACCAAAGAATGAGAACACTCACAAATATATGGAGATTAAATAACACACTCTTAAACAACCAGTGGGTCAAAGAAGAAATTGCTAGAGAAATCAGTAGCTATCTGGAGTTGTATAAAAATGAGACCACAACTTATCAGAACTTATGGAATGTGGCAAAGGCTGTGCTGAGAGGGAAATTTATTGCCTTAAATGCTTATATTAAAAAACAAGAAAGAGCAAAAATCAAGGACTTAACAGCAAACCTGGAGGAACTTACGAACAGCAAACTAACCCCAAAGCAAATAGAAGAAGAGAAATAACATAGATTAAAGCAGAGATAAATGAATGGGAGAGCAAAAGAATAATAAAAAGAATCGATAAAACCAAAAGTTGGTTCTTTGAGAAAATCAGTAAAATTGATGGGCCAGCAGCAAGACTGACAAAGAAAAAAACAGAGAGGATGCAAATATAAACAAAATCAGAAATGAGAAGGGGTGTCTTACCACAGACCCTGAGGAAATAAAAGAAATCATAAGAGGATACTACGAAGAACTATACACCAACAAACTAGACAACTTAGATGAAATTGACACATTCCTGGAGACACATAAACAAGCTACACTGACTCAGGAAGAAATAGAAGATCTCAACAAACCAATCACGAGTAAAGAGATTCAATCAGTCATCAAAAATCTTCCTACAAAGAAAAGCCCAGGGCCAGATGGCTTCACGGGGGAATTTTATCAAACAACTAACACCAATCCTGCTCAAACTTTTCCAAAAATTGAGGAAAAAGGAACTCCACTTAATTCATTTTATGAAACTAATATTTTACTACCAAAACCTGATAAAGACACTATAAGAAAGGAAAACTACAGGCCAATCTTCCTAATGGACATAGATGCAAAAATTTTCAATAAAATATTAGCAAATCAAATCCAACAGCACATTCAAAGAATTATACACCATGACCAAGTGGGGTTTATACCAGGAACCCAAGGATGGTTCAACGCAAGAAAATCAATTAATGTAGTACAGCACATTAACAAATCAAAAGGGAAAAATCTCATGATCATCTCGATTGACGCTGAAAAAGCATTTGACAAAATGTAGCATCCTTTTTTGATAAAAACACTTCAATGCTCCAAAAAATATGAACCAAAGGTAACTACCTCAATATGATATAGGGAATATATAAAAAAACAGCCAGCATTGTACTCAATGGACAGAGACTGAAAGCTTTTCCCCTAAGATCAGGTCCAATACAAAGATGCCCACTGTCACCACTATTAATCAACAATATGCTAGAAGTTCTAGCTAGAGCAATCAGGCAGGACAAAGAAATAAAAGGCATCCAAATTTGAAAGGAAGAAGTAAAACTCTCATTATTTGCAGATGATATGATACTATACTTGCAAGATCCTGAAAAATCTACAGCAAAGTTATTTGAGCTAATAAATTCAGCAAGGTGGCAGGATATAAAATCAATGTGCAAAAATCAGTATCATTTCTATACACAAGCAATGAGCTAGCTAAGGATTCAGTTAAGGAAAAAATTCCATTCAAAATAGCAACTAAAAGAATCAAATGCTCAGGAATGAACTTAACTAGGGATGCAAAGGAATTGTACACTGAAAACTATGTAACATTGCTAAAAGAAATCAAAGGAGATCTAAATAGGTGGAAAGACATTCCCTGCTCATGGATAGGATGGCTAAGTACAGAAAAGATGTCAGTTTTCCCCAAGTCGATCTACAGATTCAACACAGTTCCAGTCAAAATTCCAACAACATATTTTGAGCATTTGGAAAAGGTAACTACCAAATTCATCTGTAAGGGAAAGAGACCCCAAATAGCTAAAAGTATTCTAAAACAGAAGAACAAAGTGGGAGGAGTAACACTCCCTGATGTTAAACATATTATAAAGCTGCTTTGGTGTCAAAACAGCATGGTACTGGCACAAAGACAGAAGCACTGACCAATGGAATTGAATCAAGAGTGCAGAAATAGACCACTAAATCTATGGTCAACTGATTTTTGACAAGGCCCCCAATTCTGCTGAACAGGGCAAAGTAGTCTTTTCAATAATTGGGCATGGAAGAACTGGATATCAATAGCCAAGAGAATGAAAGAGGACCCCTATCTTACATCCTACACAAAAATTAACTCAAAGTGGATCAAACACTAAATATAAGAACTAGCACCATAAAGTTTCTAGAAGAAAATGCAGGGAAATATCTTCAAGACCTAGTAATAGGAGGTAGCTTCCAAAACTT
Organism: Myrmecophaga tridactyla; assembly: GCA_004026745.1. Classification (NCBI taxonomy): domain Eukaryota; kingdom Metazoa; phylum Chordata; class Mammalia; order Pilosa; family Myrmecophagidae; genus Myrmecophaga; species Myrmecophaga tridactyla. The sequence continues at coordinate 136,186 of PVIY010000104.1, forward strand.
TACAGCCAAAGCACAAGCAACAAAAGAAAAAATAGATAAATGGGAATGCCACAAAATCAAATGCTTCTGCACCTCAAAGGACTTTGTCAAAAAGGTGAAGAGGCAGCCAACTCAATGGGAGAAAATACTTGAAAAAGGCTTGATTTCCTGTATATATAAAGAAATCCTACAACTCAACAACAAGAGAACAAACAATCCAATTACAAAATGGGCTAAAGTTATGAATGGGCATTTCTCTGAAGAGCAAATATGGATAGCTCAAAAGCACATGAAGAGATGCTCATTTTCACTGGCTATAAGGGAAATGCAGATCAATACTACATTGAGACACTACCTCACACCTATGAGAATGGTTGCTATTAAACAAACAGGAATCTATAAATGTTGGAGAGGATGTGGAGAAACTGGGACACTTATGCCCTGAGGGTGGGAATGTATAATGGTGCAGCCACTATGGAAGACTGGTGGTTCCTTAGGAAACTAAATATCGAGTTGACCTATGACCCAGCAATAGTACTAATTGGTATATACTCAGAAAAGCTGAAAGCAACAACACAGACATTTACACACCAATGTTCATAGAAGCACTATTCACAATCGCCAAAAGATGGAAACAAACCAAATGTCCATCAACAGACCAGCGGATCAACAAAATGTGGTATATATATATATGTACAATGGAATATTATTCAGCAGAAAGACAAAATGACGTCCTGAAGCATGTGACAAGATGGATGAGCCTTGAGGACATAATGCTGAGTGAAATTAGCCAGACACAAAAGGATAGATACTGTATGATTCCACTTTTATGACCAGCATAAATGTATAATCAGAGACTTATAATACAGAATATAGGGGACTTAGAGATACATAGAAGCTAGAGATGGGTGAACATTTTGCTAATGAGGTTGAACTCCAAATGCAAGAGAATAGATAGAAGCAAAGGTGGTTCTTTAGTGGATATAGAAGAAATATTACTATATTGAAGCTGAACAAGATTGAAAGGGGCTGTGTAAACCTATATGTCTCACTGACCCACACTAGAAATATGAATGTGTTCTTGTAAGAATTGCTTCAAAGATATGATTCTTGTGTGAAGAGTGTTTAAGTCCAAGATACAGGGAGAAAACTGCTATTGCATGCTATAAGCTATGTTCAAAAGGAAACCAGCAGCACTACCACAGGAACAGCAGAGATAAATAATGGTTTGAGGGACAAGAGTTAAGAGGAGGTTTAGATTTCCTATTTAGTAAGGGTGTATTTATTGGCTTTCTGTCTTTGGAAACAATGAAATTATCTAAAATTGAGAATGTTGGTGGACTGTGGACTTTGGGCCCTCTACATAATGCCCAATGAACGCAGGTGGCTGAAGGACGCACTGATGGAAAAGTAGATTGGAGAATGACGGTGTATACTTATGAACGAAGGTTGTGCTGCTACAAAAAGGAAGAACGTCATGAGGAATGCAATGATGTGAATGATATGTGGGACATTTGGTGAGCCAAAATAAGCCAGAAAAACAAAAAACAAAAAGCAACAATGGTATGGTCACCTTTACAAATGCTTATAAGAAAACAGGGGCCTAGATTGTAGTAAGCTTTTAGAGCAAACACGTTAAGTTCAGAGTGGCGATTATTTCTGGATTTTGATAGGCTGTTATATATATATAAACTGATATTGAGAGATAAGAACAAAGCCAAACAAGTTGGGTTTAAAGTAATTCAGAACATAGGAGTAAGGAAGACAGTGTTTATATTTTAGAATCACACATACTCTTTGAGACTGATGGAAGAAAGGTTTATTTGGTCTGGAGCTGAAATTTTCTGTAGTGCATAATCTAATTCAACCTACCTATATAGCTCATTTGAACAACCGAAACACAGAAAGCACAGAACAAGAAAGAGGTCCCTTAATCCTGTATAGATTACTGTAATATCTGGAAACATCCTAGAGTATATTAAGCAGATAATCAAAAAGTATTGGCAAAGTCCCCTGAGGGAGGGGAGAAAGAATATAGAACTATTAAACCTTACAGTCAGGGAATCCCCTGATACTGTATCAAACTTTAGGGATACCCAAATCAGTAGGCTATGCCCTCGATCATGAAGCTCACTCTTGTGAAGCTTATGTAGGTAGTGGAAAGCTTAGACTATAATAGTCTAAGAGTTATAAATGCCTAAGAGTTACTTCTGGAGGACCTCTATTGTTGTTCAGATGTGGCCTCAGTCTCTCTAAGCCCAACTCTGCAAGTGAATTCATTGCCTTCCCTCCTATGTGGGATATGACATCCAGGGGTGAAAGTCTCCCTGGCAACGTGGGAGATGACTCCCAGCCATGAATCCAGACCTGGCACCATGGGATGAACAATTCCATCCTGACCAAAAGGGGGACAAGAAGTGTAATTAATAAAGTATCAGTTGCAGAGAGAGTTCAGATAGAGTCGAGAGGCTACTCTGGAGGGTGCTTTTATGCAAGCTTTAGGTAGACCTTGCTACCTATCATAACCTGCCAACCCCCAACCAGGACCATTTCAGCCAGTCCTAAAGAACACCTAGGGCGATATACAAGATTCCACAAGGTTTCCATGCACTAGAGTAACTTTCCAGAAACCTACAACCTCCAGATGGATTCCTGATCCAAATAAGTCCTGAAACCTAGCCCAGACTCTCCAGAACATCAGATAGATCCATCTCCCTACCCCATATTAGTGACAGACAGATCCTTCCAATGTCAAAAATTTAGAATTGCCATAGCCCAAACACCCCCAAAGAGAGATATGGAAAAATCAAAGGTGATGGTGGATTTATGCATAGAAGATAGGACTTAACAAATGAATATGAATGCTGAATCATTAAATTGATATCTCTTTTAGTCTCCGGTATTTTAGAGCAGCTAGAAGTAAAAACCTAAAATTGTGAAATTGTAACCTATGAAAAAGTATGAAATATGTTCTACAACTAATTTTGGTACTGTGCTTTGAAATTTATACTTTCTTGTATATATGCTTGTCCTAGTCTGCTAGCTGCTATAATGCAATATACCAGAAACAGAATGGCTTTTAAAAAAGGGGAATTTAATAAGTTGCTGGTTTATAGTTCGAAGGCTGAGAAAATGTCCAATTAAAACAAGTCTATAGAAATGTCCAAACAAAGGTATCCAGGGAGTAATACCTTGGTTCAAGAAGGCCAATGATGTTCAGGGTTCCTCTCATCTGTTAAGGCACATGGTGAACACAGTCACACTTTCTCTCTCAGCTGGAAAGGCATGTGGCCAGCAAGGTGTCATCTGCTACTTTCTCTCCTGGCTTCCTGTTTCATGAAGCTCCCCAGGAAGCGTTTTCCTTCTTCATCTCCAAAGGTCACTAGCTTGTGGGCTCTCTGCTTCTCATGGCTATGTTGTTCTGCTCTGCTCTCTCTGAATCTCTCCTTCACTCTCCAAAATGTTTCCTCTTTTATAGGACTCCAGAAACTTATCAAGATCCGCCCAAATGGGTGGAGACATGTCGTCACCTAATCCAGCTTAACAACCACTATTGATTAAATCATACCTCCAGGGAGATGATCTGATTACAGTTTCAAACATATAGTATTGAATGGGGATTATTCTGCCTTTGTGAAATGGGATTTAGATTAAAACATGGCTTTTCTAGGGGACATACATTCTTTCAAACCAGCACAATATTATTGCTCACAAAATAAGGGAAAAAAGTCAGTTGTGATGATAAAAAATTATTTAAGCCCTCTAGCCTCCTATATTATGGAGCAGCTAGAAGGAAAACTATGAGAGGATCGTATCATAGGCCATGACAAACTCTGGGATCTGTCCTGTAACCATTTGTTGAAGGGTGCTCTGAAAATTATTGCTTTTTTATTTCTTTGCTTTGTATATTTGTTATACTATACAATAAAAAAGTTTTTTTTTCTTTAAAAAAAGAATAGGCCAAAGCCTAAAGGATAGGGAAGACTGTTCTTTTTTATTGAAAAGAAATTTAGCACCTGATAAGAAGTTCATTGTTTCAGTTACAGAAGCATGAATCTTGTAAGTTATCCAAATAACTTACACGGTGAAAATAACAACAACAAATATATATATATATATAGCATATCCAGGACAGGAATCAGGTGAAGAAGAGCTGAGAAAATATGAACAGTTAAACAAAGGCTATTCTAAAAGTCCAAAATAAATTGGACCAAGCATCCATAAAAGGATTAACACAAAGCCAATCAACACCAAAACCCTAGAAAAGAGAGAGAAGTCACCCATCAGAGTTAACTCATCAAGATAACCAGATGCCCAGACACCAGGAAAAAATTACAAGTCATACTAAGAAACAGGAAAATACGGCTCAGTTAAGGGAACAAATTGAAAATCAGAGGAGATACAGAATTTGAAACAACTTATCAAAGAAGTTCAAATGAATCTCCAAAATCAATTCAAGTTGGTAGAGGAAAATATGAATGCAGAGCTAAAGGATATTAAAAAGATGATGTGTGAGTATAAAGAAGAATTTGAAAGTATACAAAGAAACATAACAGAAATTATGAGAATGAAAGGCACAATACTGGACATTAAAAATACACTAGAGTCTGGGTGGTGCAATGGTAGCCGAGTGGCAGAATTCTTGCCTGCCATACTGGAGACCCAGATTGGATTTCTGGAGACTGCCCATGACAAAAAAAAAACAAAAAAAAAAACAAAAAAACAACACTAGAGGCCTACAACAGCAGAGGTGAACAAGCAGAAGAAGAAATCCATGAACTAGAAGACAGGACAATCAAAATCATACAGTCAGAAGAACAAATAGAGAAGAGAATAGAAAAAATTGAGCAACGTCTCAGGGATTTGACATGTATATGTCATGGGTCTTCCCATAGGAAAAAAGAAGGAAAAAATGGGCAGAAAGAATATTTGAGGAAATAATGGCCAAAAAGTTCCTAAATCTTATGAAAGACATAAATGTACATGTCCAAGAAGTATAACATAATCCAGACATAATAAATCCTAATAGGCTTACACCAAGACACATATTAATCTGAATGTAAAATACCAAAGATAAGGAGAGCATCCTGAAGGCAGCAAGAGAAAAGTGATCCCTCACAAACATTCAAAATCTCCCCAGTAAGACTAAGTATCAATTTCTTAATAGAAAAAACATGGAGGCAAGAAGGCACTTGTATGATATATTAAAGGTAGTGAAAGAGAAAAACTTCCAGCCCAAAATTGTTTATCCAGCAAAACTATCCTTTAAAAATGAGGGAGAGTGTAAAATATTCATAGATAAAAATAAACTGAGGAAATTGTTCAATAAAAGAACTGCCCTACAAGAATTAGTAAAGGAAGTTCAGCCGGTTGAAGGGAAAAATATATGGCCTGGAATAGTGTGAAGAAATGAAGATCTTCAGTGAGAGTAACTGTTGAGTAAACACAAAACCCATTAGTACTGCATCCTCAATACACAACTCTAGAATTCCTATATGAGTCAGAATACAGTTGAACCAGAAATATGCTTATTTCTTGATAATGGACATGCAAAATATAAAGAAATGCTGTGGGCCAAAAAAAAAAAATAAAGGGGGGAAACTGAGAGATACAGGAGTAGAGAACATGGGTACTACTGGAACAAAGTTGGTATCTTTTAGAATGAATTGGTTATAGATGTAAGTTGTGTAATATGAACTCCAGGGTAACCACAAAGAAAGTATTTTAAAAATACACAGAGAATGCACAGGTGGTTCAGTGGCAGAATGCTCACCTTTCACACGGGAAACCTGGATTTGATCGTAGACCATGCACCCCCCCCCAAAAAAAAATACACAGAAAGGGTAATGAGAAAAGGATCAGTCAGATACAGCGCAAAAGATCAACTATACAGAAAAGGAGGTTAAAGGAGGTTACAATAATGGAAAAAAGAGATAAAAAAGAGATACGACATTCAAAGTCAAAGGACAAAATGGCTAAAGTACTGCCTTTACAGTAATAACACTAAGTATTAATAGATTAAATGTCCCAATAAAAAGATAGAGATTAGCAGAATGGATAAAAAAGCATAATCCAATTACATGCTGTTTACAAGATATCATTTAAGATCCAAAGACACAAATCAGTTGAAAGTGAAGGGTGGAAAAAGATATTCCATGCAACTGGTATTTGTTATTGTAATCTACCAAAAATGATCTGGGGGCAACTATACCATACAGGACAAAATAGACTCTAAGTTAAAAACTGTTATAATAGATGAAGAAGGGCACTATATCTTCCTAAAAGAGGTAATCTACCAAGAAGAAATAACAATAATATATGTTTATGCACCTAACCATGGTGCCTCAAAATACATGAGGTAAACAATGGTAAAATTGAAGGGAGAAATAGACTTCTCTACAATGATAGCTGAGGACTACAATATACCATTCTCACCAATAGATAGAATAGAGGATCAATAAGGAAAGAGAGAACGTGAATAATATGATAAATGAAATAGCCTGAACAGATATACACAGAACATTGCATCCCCAAAGAGCAGGATATATGTTTGTCTCAAGTGCACATGGATAATTCTCCAGGATAGATCATATGGTGGGTCATAAAACAATGCTCAATTAATTTTAAAAGACTGACATTATACAAAGCATCTTCTCTGATCATAATGGAATGAAGGTGGAAATCAATAACAGTCACAGAACTGGACAATCACTAAATATATGGAAGTGATTAACACAGTCTTAATCAGCAGATCAAAGAAGAGATTACAGGGGAAATCAGTAAATATCTTGAGATTAATGAAAACAAGAACACAACTGTTTTGGTTTGGAGGCTCCTCAGAAAGCTAATTACAGAATTGCCATATAAGCTGGTTTGAAACTGTCACATACACCAGAAAAGCTATGCTCTTTACTCCTCATTCAATATTGCTGGGTGGGATCTTTTTATTGTTTTCATGGTGATGTAACCCACCCAATTGTGGGTGTTAACTTTGGATTAGTTGGTTTTCATGGAGATGTATCTCCACCCATTCAAGGTGGGATTGCTTACTGGAGTCCTTTAAGAGGGAACCGTTTTGGAAAACCCATACAACCAGAGACCTTTGGAGATGCAGAAGGAAAATGCCCCCAGGGAAGCCTTATGAAATGAGGAGAAAAACTAACGGACATTGCCATGTACCTTCCCAGCTGAGAGAAACCTGAACTTCATTGGCCCTTTCTTTGGAGTTAAGATATTTTACCCTGGATGCCTTAATTTGGGCATTTCTTTGGTCTTAGAACTGTAAATTTGCAACCTAATAAATTCCCCTTTCTAAAAGCTGTTCCATTTCTGGTATATTGTGTTCCAGCAGCTTTACAAAGTAAAACAGATTTTTGTACAAGAGAAGTGGGTTGCTGCTGCGGTTTGCAAATACCAAACACCTTAGAACAGTTTTTTAAATGGATAAGAGGAAGATTCTGAAAGAGTTGTGAGGAGTTTGATATAGAAGGCCTAGGATGCTTTGAAGAGACTATTGGTAGAAATCTGCACTCTAAAGATGGCTCTTAAAAGGTTTTAGACAGAAATGAGGAATGTGTTATTACAAACTGGAAGGATGGCATTCTTTGTGGATGGAAGACAGAATTTGAGAGTGATGAACTTGGATATTTAGCAGAAGAAATTTCCAAACTAAATGTGGAAAATGCAGTCTGCTGCTCTTTGCAGCTTTTAGTAAAATATGAGAGGAAAAGAAAGCTGAGAACTGAACTCTTACATACAAAGAAAACAGAAATTGGTGGTCTGGAAAATTCTGGACTTCCAGAAAGTGAGATTCCAGAGAATAGTACCCTATGTGAGGATTTAATTAAACATGGAAGGAATCAGCCATCACAGGAAAAGCAATGATTTGAGATGGAGTTACCCAGAAATGATTTGTGGGAAGTCCTTTTGTGTGATGGGCATGATTCCAGTGTACTGCACAGAAAACCAACAAAAGTGTTGTGGGATCTGTATAAATGGAACCACTGCCAGTCTGGCTAAAAGGAACAGAAAAGGGACAAATTGAAGTCCTGATACATGTAACAGCATGTATGAACATTGAAGACATTATGCTGGTGAAATAAGCTAGACACAAAAGGACAAATATTGTATGATCTCACTGATATAAAATAATTAGAATAAGCAAACTCATATAGTTTTAATCTAGAATATAGGTAACTGGGGGTTGGGTTGGGCATACGAAAAGCAGAGTTGTGCCTAATTAATACAGAATTTCTAATTAGGGTGACTATAGAGTTTTGGAAATGTATGATGGTGACTGCAGCACAATATTGAGAGCACAATTAACAGCACAGAATTATATATAAATGTGAATGTGGCTAGAAGGGTAAGTTTTAGGTCATAAATATGTTACTAGAGTAGAAATTAAAGGATAAAACATAGCACTGTATATTACAGTGAACCCTAGTGTAAACAATGAATGATAATTAATAGTACAGCTTTAATATTGTTTCATCAAATGTAACATAGGTACCACATTAATGCAAGGTGTTAATAAGAATGTATATGTGAATGCTGTATTTTTACATGTTCTTACTGTAAAGCTACCTCTCTAAAAAATTTTTAAAAAGGGGAAAAAGTACAGGGCAGCCATACCCAAGGAACAGAGATCTTCAGAAGTATTCTGAGTATGACTAAAACTTCAATCCACCCCTGTTTTAGTCTTCCAAAGCTGCCAGAATGCAACACACGAGAAATGGATTGGTTTTTAACAAAAGGTGAGTTATTTAGTTAAATACTTACAGTTCTTCAGAGGAAAGCAGCTAACTTTCATCTGAGGTTCTCTCTTACATGGGAAGGCATAAGGTGATGTCTGCTGTGTTCTCAGAGGTTGGAGTTTCCACCCCAGTGAATGGGGAGAGCATGGCCACTGCAAAAGCATTTGAAAAGGTGGGGTTGCTGCTCCATCAAGCCCAGAAGACAAAACATCATTCCATAGATGACTCTTAGACCTTGAAATCTAATGGAGCATTCTCTGTAGAGTTTCAGAATTGTTTGGGATCCATGACCTCTGTTTTCCTTTTAATTCCCCCTTATGGGAATGTGAATGTTTATTCTATACGTGCCCCTCTTTTGTCTATTGGAAGCAGATAACTTGTTCTCTAGGTTTCACAGGTCTACAAATAGAAGGGAATTGTGCCCCATGACAGACCACAGCTATAGCTGATTTTGATAAGATTTTATATTTAGTATTGCTACTGAAATGACTTAACGCTTTTGGGATATTATGACAGAATAAATGTACTCTTTATATAGAAGGAACATGTCTTTTGGGGGTCCAGAGGGTGGAGTGTGGTGGTATGAAATTGTATGTACCCCAGAAAAACTTGTTCTTAAAGTTAATTCATTCTTATAGGTGTGAACCTATTGTGAGCAGGACTTTAAGATGAAGCTATGTCAGTTAAGGCGTGGCCCAGGTGGGTCTTAAACCTCTTCCTGGAGTCCTTCATAGACAGAATGAATACAGAGAAAGAGAGGAAGAAAGCCATGGAAGCAAGAAGCTGAAAGCAACGAAACCTGGAAGAGAAGGGAGAGACCAGCAGACGCCACCATGTGCCTTGCCATGTGGCACAAGAGTCAAGGATTGCTGGCAGCCAGTTCTTGGGAAGAAAGCATCACTTCATTAATGCTTTGATTTGTACATTTTTCTCAGCCTCAAAACTGTAAGCTAATAAATTTCAATTTTTAAGTCAACCCATTTCATGATATCTGCTTTCAAGAGCCTAGGAAACTAAAATGAATGGTATTTGCTACAACTTTGATTTGAGTTTTTGCACCTATGCTCACTAAGGATGTCAGTCTATAGTTTTTCTGCAATACATGTCTGATTTGGGTATCAGGTTGATATGGACTTCCTAGAATAAGTTGTGATGCATTACTTCCTTTTCAACTTTATGGTAGAGTTTGTATAGATTGGTACTATATCTTCCTTTAACGATTGGTAGAATTCACTCAGGAAGCCATCTAGATCTAACATTTTCAATTTCTTTATTTACAAGTATTTAGGTTATCTATTTCTTCTTCAGTGAAATTCAGTAATTCATGCTTTCAAAGAATTTGTCCACTTTATCTGAGCTGTTGATTTATTGGAATAAAGTTGATTATAATATTCCCTTATTATGCTTTCAATATTCATGGAATCTGCAGTGATGTCATCTCTCACATATCTGATAGTAGTGACTAGTGTCCTATTTTTCTTGTAATTACTTTGACTAAAGGTTTATCAATTGTATTGATTTCAAAGAACCAGCTCTTCGTTTTATTGATCTGGGTCTTTTTATATTTTCCTTTTCTTTCCTTGACTTTTTGAACATATAGAATACAACTATTCTATATGTCTAACATAGAGAATACAGCTATTCTATAATGTTCTAAGGTTCTTGCCTGGTAACTCTACCCTCTGTGTCAATACTGGAATCGTTTCAACTGACTGATTATTTTCCTAATTAAGAGCCCTGTTTTCTTGCTTATTTGCATATCTGGCAAATTTTTAAATTGGACGCCAAACCTTGTGTTTTTATCTTGTTGGGTGTTGGCCATTTTTTAATTTCTATAAATATTATTGAGCTTGGCTTTGCGAAGCAGTTAATTTACTTAAGACTATTTGAGCTTTGCAGGCCTTGCTTTCAAGATGTATCAGGCAGGATCAGAGCAGTGCTTAGATCTTCTAGTACTCGGAGCTTCATCTTCCCAATTCAGGGGATCACCCAGGTTCTTCCTGGTTTAACCCTCCCTGTGCTTCAACTTAGAAACCCTCTCAAGGCATTAAGCTGGAGTTCTCACCTCATTTGTTTCCTATCAGTGATCACTGTCCTTCATTGCCTGATGTCCAGTGTCCTCAAAACAACTGACTTGTTTATGTGGTCTATGTTAGATGTTAATTTCAAGGGTGTTTCTGGTCTTCTCATCTTAGCTAGAAATTGTCTCCCCTTCATTAGATTTTCTATTCCCACAGCACCTGGGGCAGTGCTCATTAAATGTTTGCTAAATGAAAATAATTATGATGAAGGTATTATCTTTTTATTTCCAATCTTAACATTATGAGAGAGTTTATTAAGCAGGGACTATTGGAACCAAAAATAGTATTTGTTTGCAGAATAAAACATGAGATAATTTATGCCTCTACCAGTTGGTATAATATTCAGATTTCATAAGGCAAGGGAACCTTCATAAAAATTTGCAAGGAAGATTTTTTTATGTAAGATGAAAAGAAAGCCTTTTGCTCCTCTGAGGAAAATTTTTATGGGAAAATGAGATGTGTGCGTCTTACTTTTCCTCCCTGTTTCATGTTAATAGCAGTTACATATCTGGACAAAAAGGAAGCAGAGTTGAGTGAATTTCCTGAGGATCTAGTAATCAAAAATACCAGAGATAGCAAAATGGGAATAGACTTCATTTAATATCTATATTATTCTCCAGGTACATGAAAAACAGCCTATAGCAGGCCCATTTCTCTTTTAACCTCTTTTCTTTCAGTTTCAGTAGCCTTTTCTAACTCTCTATAAGGAGAGACACTTCCAACATGTTACAGTTTTTAAAAGTATGTGGAATTTTATGCAAGTGATATAAACTAAATTAAAATTATGGCCTAATCTAACAAACCTTTATTAGGGTCTAGTCAGTAAATGTGTTAATTTTGCCAAAACACAACATTGCACAATAGTCCTTAAGCAGTGATATGAGTTAGGAAGCAGATCTTGAACTATATCCTGCATTTTGGTAATAATAGGTACAATTCCTTTAGCTGAACCTCATAAGGATTTTGGCCTCATCTTGCTAGACAAATAATTAATGCTAATATTTGCAAAAAGGGTCCACATTTTATTTTATTTTCTTTACTGCTTTGCTATATCTGGCCTCATATTTTGATGAGGGAAGGTATTTTATTGGAACCTTCTGGCTTTGAGAGAGAATAGAAAAGCCTGTTTTTTAGTTTGTTAGGAGAATGGCCTGTTACCTGCCCTGGGCAGGACAGGATAGCTGTTAACTATTTTTTTTTAAGTTTCAATTTGGTGAGCTACTCAGCTTCTGAAGACTGTGGGATCTGATGTCTCCAGAAGGCTTGCGGTGCCACACCATGGTGGTACATAGGGCTTATGGTCTCAGGGAATGTAGATAGTCCAGCTATAACTCTCTCAAACTGTCAGGTTATTCCTTTAGGCTTACAACTTTCAACTTAACTGAAAGGAGCTTGCATTTGTTTAAAACATCAGATTTGGAGAAGTTCATTCGCTATACTTTCCATACATCATCAAAGGCAATCTGGAAGTGTTGTTCAGAGAAATTAGTTAGCTGGCAAAATAAAATTGAGCATGTTATCTTTGGAGCCATTAAACAAAGACTCCACTCAACCCGTGACCTCAGTATCACCTGAAGGTTGGACATAAAATGCTCAAGGAGAATAATTTCTGGTGGTGGTTGTGAGATTGTTGGAGGGAAAAAAGAATAATGAAAAATTGTTGACTTAGTACCCTCTCAATTTTCTCTTCTCTTGGGGTTCCAGCTGCTACTGAAGAGCCTACCCCAATTCATTCATTCTATCAATATATGCTGAGTACCTCCCATATGGTAGGTACTTTACTTGGTGCTGGTGATAACAGCAACAACACATACCTGACCCCTGCCCTCATGTTGAACAGAAGTGATAGAAAGTTACAATAATGATATTTATTACAATTGTGCCAAGTGTTACGACAGAGAAGTATAGGGTACTATGACAGCATAGAAAAGGGGGGAACTAACATAGTCTGGTGGGGACCTGGGTGGGTAATGCTTATGGTCTCCCTAAGGCAATACCATTTCAGCTGTACTTTGTTTAATGAGTAGGAGTCACTTTTATGATAAAGGAATGATATTCAGTGCCAGCCAACCAGAGAAGGAATTTTATGTACAGAAAAGTTCAGAATCTGAGTATCTGATGCTAGTCAACTTCATTAGTTGAGTGCAAGCTGAATACTGAGCACCATACTAAGCAGAGATGGCAACAAAGAGAACTCTGAATTAATTGAATGCCTGCTACGTGCCCCAGTACAAAGCTGGAGTTTATGTAAATTATCTTATTAATAATATTATGAAATGCATAAAATTATCTCCATAATCAATGAGGGGGTAAACCACAGAGTGAAGGCCTTTGACCCATATCCACAGATAGTAATTGATGTTTGTATTAGTTAGGGTTCTCTAGAGAAACAGAATCAACAACAAACATTCGCAAGTATAAAATTTATAAAAGTGTCTCATGCAACTGTGGGAATGCAGAGTCCAAAATCCGCAGGGTAGGCTGTGAAGCTGACGATTCCTATGGAGGGTCTGGATGAACTTCACAGGAGAGGCTTGCCGGCCACAGCAGGAAGAGAAGCCTGTCTCTTCTGAATTCTCCTTAAAAGGTTTCAAGTAATTAGATTAAGCATCACTCATTGCAGAAGACATGCCCCTTGGCTGATTACAAATGAAATCAGCTGTGGATGCAGCTGACATGATCATGATTTAATTCTATGAATTGTCCTCATCGCAACAGACAGGCCAGCACTTGCCCAACCAGACAAACAGTACCACCACTTGGCCAAGTCAACACATGAACCTGACCATGACAATGCTGATAGAAGTCAAACTCAGGTCTGTAGTAATCCATGTTGCCTCTCAAGGCCTCAAAGGAAGTAGTGTATTATGCAAAGTCCTGGATTGATTAATTGATAAATTTAGTTACAATATCTAAAACAGAATATTAAACAAGCATTTATTTATTTAATGTGCCTCCATTAGATTGTAAGCTCTATCAGGGCAGGGATGTAAGGTCCATTTTGATGCTCTACCCAGTGCCTACCATAGTGTGTGACAAATACAAAATGCTCCATAAATGTTTTTGTATAAATGAATGTAAAGACAGATAAGACAGCCTAAAAGTGGAAAAATATCTGTACATAAGTAGCTGTACCATAAAGTAGAATGTGATAATACAGGCAAGGGAAATTCCTCTATAGTTCTACGGGAATTCGGAAGAGGTAGATAGCTTTTCTGACCAAGAATTAGGAAATTCATTCAGACAAAGCATGTTACTCAGGCTTGAAAAATGAGTAAGACTTGGGTAAGCACAGATGGGAAGGAGAGCATTCATGACAAAGGAATAGCATGATCAAACATACAAAACTAAGAATCTAAGATCATGTATGCAGCAAGGAGCTTAGTTTGACTAAAATATAGTGTGTTATGAAAGAAAGTTTTTTGAAAGTTTAGACTGAACATGCTCCTGATTCTAAAGAAACTTCATCTTGTTGGGAAGAGAAGGTGTGAATAGGATTAATAAAATGAAGGAGAGGTTTTGATAGATGCTGTTCTGAGTATTTATTGCAGCATAACAAATTACCCTGAAATTTAGTAGCTTAAAACAATAATGATCATTTATTTAGCTCATGAATCTGAAAAGTGGGCAGAATTTAGCAGGGGAAGACTTGTCTCTGTTTCACATGACACTTACCAGAGTGGCTTGAAAGCTGCAGGTGAGGGTGGGCTTGGAATTAACTAAATGCTCATTCATTCATTTACATGTCTGGAGGTTATGCAAGTGACAGCTGGGACCTCAACTCCTTGACTGGAGCTGTCATGGCCTCTCTATACGACTTGAGCTTTCTTATGGCATGGTGTCTGGTTTTCATCTCAACATTCAAAGAGGATCAGGCAGAAGCACTACTGCCTTTTTGTAAGTTAGCTCAGAAGTCATATAGTGTCACTTTATTTGTAGTCACAGTCTCATCCAAATTCAAGGCACAAGACTCCACCTCTTAATAGGAGGCACATCAATATTGCGTTGTAAGAAAAGCATGTGATATTTGATATATTGTGCAGCCATCTTTGGAAAATACAATATATAGGTGTATTATATGGAAAATCTTCTGGGTATTATGAGAATAAACAAATACAAAAAGATTTGTCCTTGTCCAAGAGGAGTGTACAGTGTCTTGATGGCAGGGTATGGGGTTGGTATATATGTGTGTTGGGGGAGAAATGTGGATAATGTCACATATACAATAGCAGTAAGAATCCACACGTGGTAAATGCTTGCTCAGATCTGCACTGATCCTGCTGATGAGCAGGAATCCACTGTCATTTACTCACTGCCTTGCACAAACAAGTTTGCATATTTAAGAAACCCAATAGATTCACTGATCTATGATTTAGTGAATAATAAAACCATTGTTGAAACAGAAAAGGCATGGACATGGATCAGTCAAATTCTAAGAAAGTTTTGAGCAGGTGGTACTTGCTATTCAGATCAGATTCAATTCTTTCAAACTCTTGGAATACCACATCAATTTCCCTAAGGTCATTTATGATTCTCCTTCCTCCCAACCTCCTGAGTCAGAGCAAAGGTACAGAAAAACCTCTCCTAACAAAATATCCTAACAGATATTTCTCCTATAGCTTTAAATCTCACAAGTGTTGATACATGACTGCTTTTCTTATGGTAGGTTAACTCTGGTCCAAGGTATGTGAAATTCATGGCCTTACCCAGTTACTTAACTCTCATAGTGTCTCTCATAGATTATTCTGCAATTTCTCTTTTTCTCTCACATTCTCTCTCACTCATTTTAATGTTAGCAGAGCTGAAAGCCACTGAATGCAGAAGAATAATTACAGCACTGATCAGAATCAAACCACTGAAAGGAAGAAATGATTGTATGAGTGTGCAGGTGATGTTTGGACAGAATTGGGGCTGATGCCCATGAAGGTGAGAAGGAGACTAAGGGGAACATTGCTGGCAAAAGAGGTTCATAGGGAGGAGGAATCACTGTGTTTAACAAGAAGTGTCCAGTTCCTTGACAGCCCAGGTCTCTGTGCATTGAAGCAGGTTTAAAACAAGAGTACAAGAAAAATCCTCACCCTGCAGGTGAAAATTCCCTTGGTTCACCTCAGAGCTTCATTAGGTTCATGTTCTAGTCAGGCTTTGCCTTTTTAATGCTCTGCAGTTTCCATTCAATATTGTTAGCTTTACCCCTGGGTAGTGGCCTTTATGGCTGTACTTAGCTGGCAGCACCAGTTAGTTGTTCTCCAGAAGCTTACTTACCCTGAACTCTGGCAGGAATCACTTCTTTCTCCCACCTGGGTAGAGACTGGCCTTTACACAGTGACTTCTTTCCATTGTGTCTAGCTCTTTCTTGACCTTATGCTTGAAACTCCAAATTATGCATTTAGTGTGTCCCCACAACATGGCACCTGCCTGTCTCTTTTTTTGTTCACTGGATTTCTCACACCCATTGCCCTGCATATAATCACTTACATTCTCACCACATTATGTCAAGAGAATGCGGTAGAAGAGAAGGAGACTAGAGGAAGAGAAGGAGACTAGAGGGCAAAGGGATTCTTGTCCCCAATCCAGGTGGAGATAAATTCTATATGAACTGCAAAGGAAAGCAAATAAATGTTTGGCATCATCTTCTGCATTAC
The DNA here is from genome assembly GCA_004026745.1 of Myrmecophaga tridactyla. Taxonomy (NCBI): domain Eukaryota; kingdom Metazoa; phylum Chordata; class Mammalia; order Pilosa; family Myrmecophagidae; genus Myrmecophaga; species Myrmecophaga tridactyla. The sequence continues at coordinate 152,644 of PVIY010000104.1, forward strand.
ATGTTATGTTCTTAATCAGCTAATAATGACATATCCTTCAGCAAGGAGTGGCGCCTACATGCCCTTCCATGGTTAAGGACAAACCTAGGAGTTATCTACCAAAACAATGCTTCTAGCCTCCCAGCTGAACTCCCAACTTCTAGTTTCCTCTTATCCCAATACTTCTCCACACTGTTTCCAGAATGGCCTGTAAAGAATATAAATCTCATATTATTCACCTAGTTTGTTACCCTTGGAATAAATTCCATTAATTAAAATAGGACTACATAGATGTTGCAAACTATCATGACATGCCAAACCTGAATGAACTGTACTCCTGAAAATCCTAGGGAATGCCCTGGGCTCTACCTAAGTATATATAAAAGTTTTTACTAATAAGTTTATTTTTTTGCAGAAACTTAAGGACTCCAGATTGATCCTATGCTAGATAAGCCCTGAAACCGAGAAGTACCAGTCTTTGCAAGAATATCAACCAGTTCCATTCCTCTACCCCATAAGGTCAACACCCCTTTCCAACATGAACAAATTGAAATGGCCATCACTCAGATATCCCTGAAGACTGAGAGAAACATCCAATGAGAGGAAGGAGGAATAACTGAGAAATTAGGATTTAACAAATGATTTTGACTACTGACTCATTTTATAGAATCTACTGTTTTAGAATAGGCAGAAGAAAGTACCTAAAGTTATTGAACTGTAATCCAGTAGCCCTGTTCCTTAATGACTGTATAACTATATTGCAAAAAAAAAAGTCAGTTGCCCATTTTTGCATGGATCTACTTGTGGATATTTTATTCTGTTCCACTGATTATATATATCTGATAATATTACACTGCCTTAGTTAACTTACCTTTATTGAAAGTCTTAAAATTTGGTAGATTGCAATGCTAGCAGTCAAAAGAGGGCAGAAAAAGGGGTGTGGGATGTTTATGGTTTTCTTTTTTCATATTTCCTTTTCTGGAGTAACACAAATGCTGTATAAATGATCATGGTGGTGAATGCACAACTATGTGATGATACTGTGAATCACTGTATACTTTCGAAGAATTGTATAGTATGTGACTATATCTCAATAAAAGGACATTACATAAAATAGGGCTACAAGATTCATAATCTTGCCCTTGGTTACTGCTTCAACCTTAGCTTTCACTATTGCACACACATTCTCTCATGGCCTTTAAACACGCAATTCTGTGCTATGCACTTTTTCTATCGAGACATTATTTAGCTTAATAGTAATAGTCTATGAGTTGTCTCACTATTAAATTAAATTCCTTAAGAATAGGGATTATACCAAGTTCTTATATACCACTATATTCCAGCACTAAGGGCAGCACTTAGCAAATAGCAGATTCTTAATAAATTCTTGTTAAATGGATGGATGACATAATCACAGCAAAGCCACATGTGGAGGCAGTCATTGGACCAAATAAATTTCCCATCAGGCCTTTCATTAAGGGCTGTTCCAGTACAAGACTGGAATGAAACATCCTTTAGACTAGTACTCTAACTAGAAATATCTTCAACTTGTTCCTACTGATCACTTAGAAACATATTCCTCCCATGGATCAAACTGAGGCAATAAGAGTATTTCTCCTCTGAAGACTTCAACAGAAGAATGAAATATAACATAGTAGTGAAGCTCTACGCAAACCAGGGCTGGAGTCCAGGTTCCTATTACCAGCTGTGTTATCTCAGGCCAGTTCAGCAACTTCTCTCTGCCAGTTTGAAGCCATTATGCATCCCAGAAAAGCCATGTCCTTTAATCCTCATTCAATATGGCTGGGTGGGACCTTTTTATTGTTTCCATGGAAATGAGACCACCCATCCAATTGTGGGTGGTAACTTTTGATTAAATGGTTTCCATAGAGGTGTGTCTTCATTCATTCAAGGTGGGGTTGCTTACTGGGATCCTTTAAGAGGGAACCATTTTGGAAAAAGCTTAAGAGCCACCAGAACCAAGAGGGCCTACGCAGCCAGAGACCTTTGGAAAAGAAGGAAAACACCCCAGGGGAAGCCTTATGAAATGAGGAGAGAAAGCTAGCAGACTTTGCCATGTGCCCTCCCCGATGAGAGAGAAACCACAAACTTCATTGGTATCTTTTCCTTGATGCCTTAATTTGGACATTTTCATGGCCTTAGTTCTGTAAACTTAGAACTTAATAAATTCCTCCTTATAAAAGCTGCTCCAGTCCTGGTATATTGTATTCCAGCAGCTTACAAACTGAAACACCCACTGGGCCCCACTGTTCTGTTTTGAAGGTGGTGGTAATAATGGTATCTGTCTGATAAGATTCTTGGATGATTAAATACTAGGTACTTAGTACATTCTTGGTATTATTAGTATTTATACTTTTTATCTCCCATCTTCTTGCTGTGCTGCTGTAAAGATGTCCACTGTAGCAGAGCCCATTGTTAGCTTCTGTAGCATATCCTTCCTGGGTCACTGGGCCAGGAGGCACCTCTGTACAGAGAAGATGTGTGTTTGGGTGTGATATAGGGGCCCATACTCATTTAGCTCATTCTATTAGAATCCCCTTCTCAGTGTCCTCTGGCCCTTTGCCTGACAGCCTGTTCCTTTAGCCCTCAACCTCAGCCCCCAACATTCCCTCTAACTCATCTCTATTGTACCATTTGTCTTAGAAAACTTGATTACTGGAGAATTGAGGTTGCCAAGGGCCTGCCCCTGCCCATGATTTCATTTCAGGTCAAGGTAGTCCAAGGGAGCCTTACAACAAAAGGCCCTAAATTCCCAGAGAAAAGCCTTAAATATGCATCTGAGCATACACTCTAACCATCCATGTGATTAATCTCCAAAACACTCGTTTTAGTCTGAAATTCTCACACTAAACCTCTAGTCCACTCAAACAATGTACCACAGCTATTATATATGCACCTGGTTCCCCAATTAAGTTTTAAGCTCTTTTGAGTCTCTTTCCTATCTCCATGTTTCTCTAATATCTGAGACAGTGTTCTAGGCAGTAAATGTTTATCAAATTGTTTTATTCATAGGTAAAGTTTATATATCCTATTACACTTTGTAGCACTAGTTCCTCTCAGAAGAGGGACACAAGTAAGTACTCATAGGATTTGGTTAAGTATGGTGGGGTCACAATGGAGTGGGGGATATACTGATTGCTTTTCAGTTAAGAATATCTGTCATTTGTCAAGTACTTACCTGTCAAGTAGCAGGTATTGTTTTACTATACATAGAATTTCAATTTAATTTCCACAATTATCCTAAGATATATTATTATTATAATTACTTCCCATCTTAGATGAAAAGGGGGTTCCAAAATACTAAACAAATTTTCAAAAGATTCCAGTCATATTTCATTAGTCATATGCAGCTACATAATCAATGCAAGTCAGTTCAAAATGAAGGTGGGAGGCTTCTTGCTAAAAAATTATTAAGAATTTCAAGACAGTGACAATAGAGCATTACAAAGTGGGGAGGTGGGGTGCTTCAGAGTGGGGATCTCTAGATGATTGCACAGATATCATGTTCACTAAGCCGGCCCTTTTCATATGGCCACACTAAGCTGAAAGGGAAACTGGGAAGCCACATGGCCAGAGATAACTTGTGATTCTATTATTAAATGAAGAAGAGAAAATAGATTGGGGCAAAAACTGACCATCTCTGACACAGCAAGTAAAGACAGGCTCAGTAAAGGCAGAATCCAGGGTAGACTTAGGAGGCTTATATAAAGTCCGTAAATCAATCACTTCATCTCATTTCATGATATAAGTACCAGGAGATTGCATCCAATTACCTATGTTATGTATGACTATTCTTTGGATTTTGTGATTCAGGAAACATTATCTCCCACTCCTTTAGTGTAGCTTTCCAAGACTCTTCCTGCCCCAGTACAATAAATCCTGGTTTTGGTGTTCTCATGAGGAAGAGTGAGAAACAGAAGTCACTTTAAGAGTTGGGATAGATAGTCAGCTGCCAAAGTCAAAATAATGGTGGCTTACACAAAGAAATAGTTCACATCTTTCTCACATAATAATATGAGCATATGTAGCAAAGGAGTAACACTGAAGCGCCATGATGTCAGGGATGTGGGTTTCTTTACTGTCAGAGATCTGCCATCTTTGATTGTACAGACTCCATCTTGTGGTCTAAGATGACTTCCCTTGTTCTCATCATCAGATCCTCAAAAAAGGAAGTAAAATGCACGACTGGTAGTTCAAAACATTGCTTCTGCTCATAATCCATTAGTCACAACTGAGTCATCCGGCCAGACCCTGCTTAAAGGGGAAGCCAGGAAATACAGTATTAGCAGGGCTACGCATACCCTGCTGAAGCTTGAAGGTTCTGTTACTATGAGTAAAAGGGGAGAATAGATATTGGGACATCATTTGCTATTTCTGCCACAGCCAATAAATTAATGAATACTGAGTTTGGAACAGCATTGATGCTTATCAGAGATGTAGAAGGGGGTAAGCATTGCTACAGCAAGCATAGAAAAATTTAGCTAGTTGTTTGCTTATACAGTTTAAGCTTATTAACCCTTAGTACCAGTCTGTTCTATCTTTATTGCATAACTTCAATACTCCATGTTAATTTATATTTTATAAATGCTTCGATTATAATTTAAACCTTATTACAGCCATCAGTAATAATTTATTTTTAATAAAAAAGTCATTTTATGGGTTAAATATGTAAGACATTTATGTATACATTGCAGTTAGAAGTGTTAGATGTTCATAAAATACCAGATTTGTCAGCTGTCTATCAGATATATGGTAGTGTGTAATCAAACACATACACCTAATCATTTATTTGGTAATAAAAGCTATGCATATAATTATTATATAAAATATGTATTATTATATATGAATATTTATTACATATATTTACATATAATTGTCTCTACATAGTTATAGCTGCTTATGGTGCCAGACAACATAAGGTAATACAAGAAACTAACATATTTCAAGATAGATTTCTAGATGTAGAGACTGGGAATATCACCTTTTGGATATAAAAGCTTCAAAACACTGGTATTATTTTCTCAGTAAATGGGATTCATTATATATGAAATGTGGAAAGAGCTAAAGGCAATCATCTAACAGGAGAGGCAAAATTTTCAAAAACTGTATTGCATGTATGCTTCCTAACTTGAAAGAATTTAGCCCATATGACTCTTGTTATAGATACTTCAGCATCTCAATATCAGGAATAGAGAAAGGAAAGTGAAAAGGTAAGCAGAGTGGCCTTCTGAATCTTTAACCACCCAACCAGACATAAAAACCCAACATTTCACAAACTAGGCCTGGTATGGAAAAGTCATACTAGGGTTTACTACCATGCACGCTTAGTTCAGAGATGGAATGTATCCAACATTATACTAGACCCCATTGTGGCCCAAGTCAGACATTAGTGATCAATCACTGCACTATGCCTGGAAAGCTGCTTTCAGCTGATAAGAATTAACATGTGAGATGAGACCTATTTACCATCTGTATTTTCTTGCAAACCCTTAGTCTGATTCATTCAACAGATATAATATTAGATACAGGGGTTACAGAGATAATGAAATAGTTACTTCCCAGAGGAGAAAACTAAGAAAATGGACAAATATAATACGGTTTGATAAGACCTTACATGTAAGCTCAAATACCTTGGGAACCCAGAATAGAGGAGAGTTGTGAGTGGAAGACACACAGGGAGTCTCATTGAGGAAGAAGTCATTAAGCTCATATACTCAGAATAAATTATTTCTGACACAGGAATATATATATGTGAATTGTTTTATCTGGTTCACTGTATGCAGGTGTTTGACAGTAAGCATTTTGCATTATTGCCATGCAGTGGAGCTGGCTGTATCTGGCAGATTTGTATGATCACTGTACCTGAGAAGAGCCTTCTGTTACACAAATTGTCCTCCTGCATTACTGAGGGCAGAGAAGTGCCACATGAGCACTTGCTCATGACATCAATTTTGAAAATTCATCAAAATAATCATCATTTGAAATATCTGTCCAGACATAGAGAGGACATAAAACCCCGTTTTCATAGAAGTGGATATTTCTTGGGCCAAGGATCCCATCCTGTGGTGAGTTCTTCCATTTTCCAACCTCATAAAGCAGCACGTGGCCAGGGCGCGCATAGATTCAGTGATGAAGCTCTGTGGTCAGGGCATGTTATAGGTTGAATCATGCCCCCCACAATGACATAGTCAATATGAATTCATTTGTAAATAGGATCTTTGAAGATCCTATTAATGTGAGGCTAAACTCAATGAGGGTGGACTTTAATCCAGTATGCCTGAAGAACTTATGAGGAGAGGAAATTCAAACACATGAGTAGAAGACAGAAGGAGACAGATAGCCATGTACTAGAGGCAGGGATTGAGTTATGGATTCCCAGCCAGCCACCACCAGAAACAGGCAGACTTTGGAGAAAGCATGGCATATTGACACCTTGATTTTGGACTTCTAGCCTCCAAAACTGTGAGACAATAAATTCCTGTTGTTTAAGCCAACTCGTCTGTGGCATTTGTTATGGCAGCCCTGGCAAAGTAAGCAGGGCACCAGAGGGTGAGAAGAAAGCTGACTATGGAGTGTGACTGCAGTCACAACAGTGATCAGAGACTTTTGCACCAGAGCTTCTTGGGAAGCCACTGAAGCATTTGGCATGGGCACTGGGATGGAGTGGAGAGGGGAAGGAAACCTGTAAGAGAAATTATAGTGACACAAAATGTTTAAGATAATAATAAACCTTTGAAAAACTTAAACTGCAATTTTCTGAGAATGCTCTACAAATAGCAAGAAGAGAATAGGTTATTGTACCCAATCTTCCTAAAATCAACACCCTTCAATCCCCACTGCAGCCCTAGTGGAGGACATTGAGGTCTGGATCCTGACCTTGGTCAAGTTAGAAAAACTTGCAGTAAAGAGCCATTCACTTGAGTCAAAGCATTAGGGTCTCTGTTAAAATGCAAAAACCCTGTCCTGGGACCTACTAATTTGTCAGTCTCTATAAACACATTTAGGTTAGTTAATTTCTTAGATTCTTTTTGTCAGGAGAGTGAAAGGGATGACAGCAGATGAATTGGGATGGTGAAAACTGGAGGAAAATGAGGACCCAGAAATGTCCTTTAAAGGGAGGGCAGACAGACCAAATGTGGCATTCAAATATAGAATCTCTCTATGTGGACACCAGGAGGGCTCTGCTCTTTTAGATAGGAGAGGCCCTGATAGAGTCCACATTCACGTCTGTCTATGGGAGAGTCATCTTTCTATCTCGGAAAGCCTCCCTCCCTCAGTCACTTCAAATCAGACCTCGCCCCCTGCCCCAGAGACAAGAAGATCAGGCCCGTGTAAAAGAACAGTGAAATCAGAGGTAGGAGATATGGACTCTCATTTCATCTCTTCCAGCTGGGAGTCAAGTGGCAAGCCTGGTTGAGCCTAAATTTTCTCATCTGATTAGGGACTCATGCTCTCTCTACTTCCCAGGCTTGCCATAGCACTTCAGTGGCAGTGCATAGAGAAGTTTTATTTATTTTTTTTTTTTAAGGGAAGCTTTTTTATAAACTATAAAATCATGTATGGAGGAAGATGTTCATTAAAATTAAAATCATTACCACTATGAGTATCCCTTAAATGCAGGATGGTGGGTCAGCAGATTTATCTTATGCTTTATTCAAAACAAGACCCTCCCCTTCATTTGAGATGTTTTTTCTTTCCTTGATGGAAAGAAAGAAAACAAAAATGAAGGGGATGGTTTTTTAAAAAGCCTTTCCAGTATTCTTAACTCATTTTAAAGTCCAGTTTCAAAAGCAGTAAGTTGTTTCATTTAATCTCCAATAAAGCACACCCCTCAAACGGCAGCTCCCTGAAGGGGAAGCTGCTCAAACACTGTTACAGTGGCTGCCTGTTATAACAATATTTTTTACTGAACTAAGCATTGCTATTTTTAGCCATGGAAATTTGGAAAGCAAGAAAGAAATAGAAAGGCAATTTTTACCTGAGCCACACTGAGCTCCTGAGAACCATTAGTGTAAGAAAGAGATGCTGCTGGAAACAGCAACCACATAACTCCAACATTTGGGGACACTTGTCAATGCTCTCCATCAGCACCTGGATGAGCGAGGGAGGTACCGATTTCCTGATTTAGAAAGGAATGAAAACTCAGGGGAAATGACTTGACTCAAAAGGCAAGTATCACCCCAGCAACCTTAATTCCAAACAGGGTCTCTGATTTCAGGCCCTAAAATCAATGGAACAATATTTGCTATAAGGGCTAAGCAATTTTTGGATACTGATTTCCGTAAGCTGCCTCAGTGATGGGACTTGAAATAAAGATTGCACAAAAGGGACAGGAAGTATCTATAACAAGATTACTTTGATTTTGAACAGGACATTAAAGCAACATATAGCAATAGACAGACTATCTTTGTTCCATTAAAAAAGACGCAGATACTACTTAATAAATGACTCTAAATTTCCTACAAAGGAGTTATGGAAAGGTAGATACATTTATTATGATTTTAGCTGAACAAGCAACAAGTCCTCCAGACAAAAATGCGTTGTTCAAAGTGCATTTGGAAATGCCCAGGTTCTGGCTTGGGATGCAGAAGTAGCCATTATGTGAGTTCTGAATAAGGAGATATTGAGGCCTCATTAGCAGAGGGCTAGACAGCCAAGGCAGCCCCCTGGGGGTATCATCTGGCTGCTATGGCTGGCAGTGAAGGCTGAAGTGCAGGGATTCCTTTGTGACCTAATAAAATTCTTGGTGGGTTCAGTTCTCCCCAGGCTTGCACCCCTGGGGCTGATATCTACAACCCTTAGTGTGGGATCTTGGTCAGAATCAGCCTCCAGCCACATTCAGAATGCTGGGTTGCTTTCCCTCCTTTCTGAATCCTTCTTCCAGACCTTTCATTCTCACTACGGTATGGAAAACTAATAAAAGCAGTATTACCCTGAAAGGAATTTGTATTTCTCACAAGTGTAAGCCAGAAGCTAAAGAGAGTTATTGCAGAAGCAGAGGAAGAAGACCTCTTCAAAAAACCTTCTAAGGCTTGGACTGGCCTCTGTACCAGGTTGTTGGGAGACAGAGAAGGAGGTACAGGCATGAGATGCTCTCCTCAGGGAGCTTTCACGATCCAGGAAAATTTCTGATTTAAGATGCCTACAGGACTCCACGATATTACTCAGGAGTGGAGTTAGACTGCATGAAAAAAGCCTAGGGAGTACCCAAATGTCATGTCTTGGCAGGCCCTGTCCCTAAATGGACTTATTCCAAACATGGGAAGGGTTCCCAAGCTTTTTGCTCGTCCAAAGTGTTACATGACAACACAAGCAGGGCTCACTTAGTTCAACTTAGTGTGTGGTGGTGTCAGAGAAGAAATTCTTACTGGAGGAAATGACTCCTGACTAGGGTCTTAAAGAATAAGTAGTGGCTAATCCAGAGAAGAGGAATGAGAACACATTCCAGGGGAGGAAACCAGAAAAAAAAAAACAGGGTATGGGAAATAGTACAGTAGGTGTTTTAGTTTGCTAAAGCTGCCAGAATGCAATATACTGGAGATGGATTGGCTTTAATAAAGATATTTATTTATTTACAAATTTATAGTTCTCCAGATGAAAGGCAGCTGGCTTTCCTCTGGCTTTCTCTGTGACATGGGAAGGCACAGAATGGATATCTGCTGGATTTCCCTCCTGGTTTCTGGGTTCAAATGGCTTTCCCTGAGGCGATTCCTTTCTGCATCTCCAAACGTCTATGTCTGAGCTACTGAGCTCTCTTCTGACCTCTCTCTTTTAAGCCTTCAACTAATTAAGTTAAACATCACTCATTGTGGAAGGCACTCACTCCCCTTGGCCAACTGCAGGTATAATCAGCCATAGATGAATTTTACATGTTGATGATTTAAGTCCACAGCAACAGAACAACCAGGCATCATCACTTGACCAAGTTGTTACCTGAACCCAACTATCACACCTAGGGAACCTTAAACTTTTCATTGGGGTGACTAAAGGTTCTCCAACTGTGAGTGTAGCTGGACCTCACATGCCTTACAGAGGGAGATGGATAATAGCCATAAATACCAGGAGGCAAGGAGGGTTGTAATCTAAGGGATAGCATGGTTGCTTTTTCATATTAGGTAGACAACTCTAGCTGTGGTATGGAGGGTGGATTTGAGGGAGCAAAACTGGAAGCAAGTCATCACCATAAACATCTTATCATGTCTCAATACTTCTTTTATGGTCTCATAAAAGCAAAATACTGATTTTTATATAGGATTTTAAAAATGATGAGTAAATGATTATATTATGCTGCGAAATGAAAAAGCAGGATAAAAACTGCAAGCACAGTTTGAGCTCAACAATGTAGATATGAAAACAAAAGTTACTGAAAGGAAATGTATGAGACTATAACCAAGGACTTAAGAATTTATCTTAAAATAATCAGAACTGGACAAAATGGGTTATGTTTAAAATGTTCGCTTTTCTTTTCTTTATAGGTAAAAACAGAAGTAAATTAAATATTTATTAATAAGGGGAGGTCAAGAATATTATAATCAAATCTAAAATATATCTCAATATTTGTTGTAGATTATATGCAAAAATTGCAAGAAATATAAATAAATGAAAAAAGAAGTTTCGAAAGAATAGAGTGTGATCCTAAATTTGTATTTGTATGTACTTGAGTGTGTGTGCATGTTTTGGGGAAGAGGTGTATATATATCATTGTAAATAAGAATATGAGCTCAAGAGTCACACAATGGCTATGCTACTAATAGATACTGGGCCCAGTTTTTAACCCTGCTATGCCAGTAAAATGAATAAAATAATAGCATTACTTTCAAAGGGTTACTGTGAAGGTATATAAGTTAATATTTATAAAGTACTTATAGCAGTACCCAGCACAATTATGATGTTAGCAACTATTATTATTAATTATGCAACAAAAATGTTGGAAAAAATGCAGAGTAAAATATTTTCAGTTTTCAATCTCCAGGCTATTTGCTTTTGAGTGATTTGTATGTGCTTTATTTTGTTACAAATTTTCCATAAATGCCATGTGTTAAATAATCAGAACAATTCTTATTTTTTTAAAAAATTGAGTGTTCCAAAGGGGCTAATGCTCCTGATCCACATCCTTTGTGATCCAGAGCCCAGATAATTAATAAAAAGATTCTTGACTAGTAATAAAAGCCCTGTGTTGAAGTCCCACTGCTAAGACTTTCCAGGTGTATGATATTTGCCTACGCATAGAACCTCTGTGAGTATGAGCTTGTTCATCCATTGGCTGAGAGTAACTATCTTTCCTAAATATCTTACAGCATTGCTGGCAGACACAACAAGATAATGAATGTGAAAGTTCACTGTGAGCTATAAAACCTGTATACATACAAAGATTTCTTAATAAAGTAACTCCCGCATTGTATTTCTCATGTCTCTACCTGCAGATTGCAAATCAGCTCAGTGCAGAGGATCATGTTTATTGATTAGCTAATACTGTAGAGTCTGCAGACTTTGGAAAGCAAGGGGGGCTGTCTAGAATGCACTATTATTTTGCAAATGAGCATCTCTTGATTACTCAGGAAAAGTCTGTTTTGTTTTGGATTATCTATGCCATTTGCTTCTCTGTTTCATTTTCTTGTTGTCTATCTTTTGCTCATTTTATTACTTAACTGCGAGGTGAGAAGGAAAATATAAAGGGGGATGAAACAAAGACCATAAAATACTGCAATTTTTTAGTGAAAATGGCATCTGTGAGAGAAGATGCTGGTGTTTTAAGGAGATTCAGATCATCTGAAGCTTTTATTACTTTCTTGATCTAATACCTGGGCAAAGTATATGTACCCTTCCCACCCACTTAGAGATATGATCTTGCTGCTTAAGGTTCGGAAGACTCAGTGTTGGCCCAGGAATTACAGGGTCTGTGTTATGGGACAGAGAGAATTAAAAAGTATATGCTTGGAGCCAGATACATCTGGGTTCAAACCTTGTCTCTTGCACTCACTAGCTGTATGACAAATTTACCAATCTCTCTGAGAGATTTTCCACATTTGACAAATGGGGAGAATTAAACATCTTGGGGGTTCGATTTTAAGAGTAACTGAGGTAAGAATTTGGACTGCTATGCATTTAGAAGAACCTTGTCTACCTCTCACTTCTTGAATACACAGAGTCCAAAGAGCAAGTCAGAAAGGAATTAAAAGTCCAAAAGTCTGAGGCCACTCCTGTGCAAAATTTTAAACACATAAACTTGACACAATAGAAAAATCCCAGACCATTGGATGTCAGGCTCTAGTCATATCACCAACTAGGCAGAGCATTCTTCTCTCATGAAGAGGTTTCAGTAAGAGATAGAAGAAATGATTGAAGTCATTTCCCCATTCTTCTGAGGATTCTGAGAGGTTAAAAGGTCCAATTTTATGGACTGAGGCAGAAAAACAAGAACAGCTAGGTAATAGTTTTCCCTACATTTGGCTTTCAGGGTTAGAGTGAGGATTAGAAGGTAAGATCAAGTATAAATATACTTTTTAGATCCAGATATTCTTATAAGAAATAAAAATCTTGAAAGCAATTAACTGTAGCAAACAATCCCATCAAAACCAAGAACCATACATTATAGTTGTCTGGGTTCTGCTGTCATTTGACTCATTGTGATCTGGGCAATATCTACCAGCACTCCTCCCATCCTCATTTCACCTTGAAAATTGCACGGAGTAAGGGAAATATAGAGAAAGGCAGGGGAAGCAAAAATGGAAAGGCTGCAGGCTGGCCTCTTTCCAGTTCATTCCTTAATCTCTTGTGTGGATGCTCATGGTTGGGAAGAAACAAAAATCATAGAAGGCTATTGTTACACATCAATCTTAAATCTTATATTAGAAAGCTCTCAGAGAGAAAAAAAGAAAGATGAATAAAATTCCTTGCCAAGAGGAGTTGCACTGAACCTTGAAAATGGAACTGATAGCTAATAATATATTTTAGGCTATAGTGAGAGTACTGAGATACAAATGCCTCCATTTTCTCTTCCAGTATCTTCACATTCCTGTAGTAGCTCAGGGCAAATATTTTCAGATTCCCATGGAAAAAAGTTAGATCTTGAAGTATACCCATGTTAGGGGTTATCAAGCTAACTTTCATTTATTTCAATAGAAGATGGCCAAAGCACTCCAGTTATAAAATGAGAATGTAAAAAACAAAATATTTGGAGAACAAAGTGCTACTGTATTTTTGAAAAATAAAATTAGGCCTTTACGAATGTTTGAGATAAACATATACTCAAACTTCAAGCTGATCTCAAGAGCTAATCAATACACTACAATGCAGGGAGCAGTCTGTTATCCTGACATTAAGAACATTATAAACTAATAAGATTTGGAATGTAAATACTAGGGATTTTTAGTATGTTGCTTGGTTTGTTTTTCAGTAAGAATAAAAGGTATAGCTCCTAATTCATTTAATATTCCAAAAATATTTGTTTAGTGCCTATCATGGACCAAGTACACAGCTAGGACACAACTAGAGTACAATGCTATGTCCTGCCTAGCTTTTTGTTATGTTCATCTGCAATTATAAAGGAAATAAAAGGAGAAAAATTATTTTTGCCATAGAAAAAGAAATGACTTTCAAGTGGTGGAGAGTTCATCGGACTTTTGAAGGTTGGTTACAGGAGGTTCTAACTTGTTCTGATGCTCTCAGTCCAGGTGAACAGGAAGGCCTGTCAAAGGCCTCCAGGCTGTTTGTTTCTTTCTGTAGTTTTCTGAATTTCTACCTATTTTCTTTTACTGGGCACTTGTCTCTGTGGATCTCCCTCTGTGTCCTTCTGTCTTGTATCTCTTTCCCCAAGTAGCTCTGTGTATCTGTGATAAATATATGTGTGTGTGTGTGTGTGTGTGTGTGCATATTCACTTATTTCTTTCCCTTCTCTGTTTATCTCCTTTAATTTTCTGTAATGTATAATTGAAAAATAACATTCTGTATTTCTTGAATAGTATATTTTCTTGAACAGAATGTATTTTCTCCTGACTAATTTTTAAAAAATTAAAGAAGATAGGTGAAATTGTTTAAATTTCTATGTAATTAAAAAAAACCCACCAACAATGAACCTGAGTTGTCACCTATGTAGAGGTGGTTGAATACATGTGTCTGTGTATTTGTGGTGTGTAGGGGTATAAAATGGGGGAAGGTAAGGGCTAAAAGTAGGAAAAAAAAAATTAGGGCAAAGGCCCAGACTTGGAAGTATATTCTTCATCTCTGTATAAGAAGACAGAAGCAGTCTGTTATCCTGACACCCGCGCTCCAAGTAAGCAACAGAAATGTAAAGAAAGAAGGTTACAGTTACAATGCTGTAGCAGCAGCATCCTATGGACATGATATTGACATATTATATTAACCTTTCATCTACGAATTAGTGCGAATGTTTTAGAAGCTTTTTCCCAAAAAAGGAGAAAAAATTTCCTCCTTTCAGCTTCATAAAGCTAAGGGTTTCTTGGAATATTTATTAAGACTTAGTGGATACTGTGCATTTAAAGAGGATATGACTGGATTCTTGCAAGTTCTCTTGCTCCTTCTTTCAATATTTAAAAATAAGCATAAGGCTTACTAGAAGGTGTGGACATAGATTATAAGTAAAGTCTTTTTTCTCTAATTATTGGAAATAATTATTATAAAGCTGTAGTGAAATATAACCTAAGCTACATTTTAATTAGACTCCAATGTTTTCTTTCTAAGGATGGCATCTGGAGAACAATCTGGCTTCACTTCCCACAATAAGATGGCTTTGGTGGATTGATATTTCAAAATGTACCTCACAATTATTAGAGGAAATAGTGAAGTAATTGGTACCAAAGTTGCCTGTGATCATCAAAGGAGAGTTATTTTTACTGGAAGCATCTATATCAACTATCAAGATGAGAATATATCTATATGGCATGAATAAAGGTTTTTTTTTTTGGTCCATCTCCACAAAATGATCAATGGTAGTTGATATAACTGACTGTCAGAATCCTGGGTCTGGTTGCAAACAGGATGGGCCAGATCAAGGTAGGGCCAGGACGAGGAGGCTGAACACTCACATGACCTTCCATTCTGTGATCTAAAAATGCTTCAAGGCTCTCTCCCCCATTGCTGTTAGAATAGAGATCAAACTTCTTACTTTTACAATCTAGGCCCTGACCAGTTTCTTTTCTCACCACATATCTTCTCAAGTTTTTTCAAATGCCTCAGATATGCCATGCTGTCTTTCTCTCATCTCCTGATGTCATCTATGCTAGTTCTTCTGCCTAATACAATGTCCTGTTACCATTTTTCATCTCTTATCCATTGCCTGGCTTAAACTTCCAGTGCCTGTTTATACTTCACTTTCTCCAGGATTCCGCCTCTGACTCCAAAGTTTTAGTTTTCCTTCAAATGCTTTCATAGAACCCAAATTTCCTCTATCACAGCATTCCACACTGTTCTAATTGCTCATTTACTTATCTATATCCCTCATTAGATGACAAGAATAGTGAAGATAATGTGTCACACTTTCTACTGTTTACACCTTTGCATTCAAAATTATTATCACAGCATTCAATGAATATTTTTTGCATTAATAAATTTAAGATCATCTGAGGTGATGCCAGCATTAAGAAATTAGGGAAAAAAAATTGAACAATGTTAAGAAATACTGGGTAATAGGTCTGGTTTAATATATAGTATATGTGAAATAGATATAGTAGTAGTGCCAGTTATATAGCCTGCGAATAGGTATCCCTGAGACAAGGAATTCCTAATCTTGAGGTTGACTTTGGATTTCAAGTACCTGGCTATGGGGATTAGCACTCAGAACCATATTCTTGTCCTTAAGATGATTATCCAAGGCAAAGAAGAAAGCCAGTCTCTAAGATACTAAGGTAGGACATAATTATTGGAATCAATGTATAATATAATTATTTAGGCGTCAAGATCAAGGAGAACACAGCTATTAAGTCTGTTCTACAAGGTCAGAGTGAGGCCAAGAGCAAGGCAGACAATGTAGAAGCTAGCAACATTAGGATTCTTCAAAACTGAGGAAAATTGGTTCTAGAGTCTGTAGAAAAGCTGAGCCTACAGATGAAGGGTAAATTACTATAATAGTATAGTAATTTAAAGAATTTCAAGACAAGAACCAGGGAAGTTATCACTCTTGACAGACTAATTCAGTTATAGAGAAGACCAAGCTGATTTGACCAGCCAGACTGCTTCTACACACAGACTATCCACTAGGCAATCCACTTGGAAGCTAGGGAAAGAGGTAAGGCAAGAGCAGATTCCCAAATCTGAAGTATATATTGTATTCATTGTTTCCTCGGAGGTTTGCCTACTTACCCTAGGACCAAGTTGTTTGCAAAGAATTTCTGTCCTTGTGTACATTCTTTAAGGTGTTTTCCCTTATTCTGAGACATCTGGCTCTTAGGAGAGTCATGGCCTAGAAATCATGAGGAGTGGAGCTGGTTCATGATACCTCACTGGATATCAATATGGAATTTATCATTTTTGCTCAGCGAGGGAGCTCCTGTGGTCACAGCTTCCACAAAAAAGCTCCCTGAATAAACCATTAGGAATAATTTTAACCCAGTCAGAACTAGAAAAAAATCCTAACCTTACAACAAAAGAGGCAAATACAATCAAAACAGAATTAGGAAATTCATCATGACAATGTCAGGGAGAGTTTTATCTGGAAATCAATATTTCCCAAAACTGGATATAAGTCCTAGAATCGGATTCAATTTAACCCACAAAATTTTCCTTAATGTTGATGTATTTTCCTTTCAACATAAAAATGGGAGGGGCAGGGAACTCAAAAGTAGAAGACACTAGTACATTCTGAGAGATTGGGGCAGTAAAGAAGTTACTTGATTTAAGAATTCCAAAAATATTTTCTACTAAATGGTCCACAATTTATTTATTTATTTATTTATATTTTACATGGGCAGGCACCGGGAATCGAACCCCTGTCCTCTGGCATGGCAGGTGAGCATTCTTGCCTGCTGAGCCACCGTGGCCCGCCCTAAATGGTCAACAATTTAAATGTAAAATATAGCTTTTGTATGTCGAATGCTAACATTCTGTTTCTTTACCAGCAGCTGTGAGAAGAGGCAGATTTTTTTTTAAAGAAAGGAGGAAAAGGCAATATAGAGAAAGGGGGTTAGTATTTTTATTTTTGTTCTGTTTTGTTTTTAATAACCTTCATCCCTCTGTTAAGAGAGATGTTCAACTATCTGCTTATTTCAATAGACGGTGATCCTTCTCAAAATAGTGTCTGTATTTCCCTCATCTGGCCAAGAGAACAGGTGTCCAATAAATATGTGTTGATTAATTGAATAAATCAATGAATCATAGAGTATAAATGGAAATGTCCCTGGAAGCACTGGGTCAGAAAGCTATTCGTTCCTGTCCTGAACCAGAAGGAAAGGATAAATCATTTCAGCCAGCATGCTGAGAGCACCAAGGGGCAGCAAGGGGCACAGGGGTCAGAGTAGATTAGAGCGAGGGTAATAGGCCATGGGTGAGGGATGTTCTCCATGAAACGTTCCCAGATCTCCTCAGCCTTCTTTAATCTTCTTCCTCACACACATATTTGGAGAATAAGGTATAAAGGATCAATGGAATGGAGGAAATAAGGATAGAGAATGTGGTAGATTGCATTATTGTTCCTCAATTTAGACATGTTCTTAATCTTTAAACACATTCCTTTGGATATGAACCCGTTGCATATAGGACCCCTTGAAGATGTTTTTTTAAGTTAAAGTGTGGCCCAACTGAATGAGTTTGAGCTGGAAGTTGGAAGTCAGCAGAAACCCAGAAGAGAAAGGAAAGTAAATCACCAGGTGACAGTAATATCAAGGAACCCAAGGATTGCAGGCCAGCCAGAACACCACTAACCTGGGAGGAAGCGAGCCTCTAGTCAATGCCTTGATTTGGACTTCTGGTCTCTGAAATCTTGAGATGATAAATTCCCATTGTTTAAGCTAACCCATTCAGAAAACAAAGATAGAGAACAATGATAATACCTCCTAAGATTGATTATGTTCTCAGTGCCTGGTACACTGCTTTAGGCATATTACCTATTCCTCAAGCAATCAGGAGAACAATGGCATTAGTGCTGTTAGCACTGGGCAGATGGGGGAAACTAAACTAAGTTTTAGAGAGGTTAGAGGACTTGCCCAGAGTTGCACAGTTTATCAGTGGAGAACTAAGATTGAAAAACTGATAATCTGATTCTTGAGTCCCCACCTATAGTCACAAGAGAAACTTTGCTTTCTTCACAATTTTGTCTTGGCTTAACAGGACTATTACCTCATCACTTTGTTGTCAGAGGGGAGAAAAATATTTTTGAATAAATGGCACTTTAGAGAACTGATTCCAATTGTTCCACTGTATCCTCCTGTTGTTCCGAAGGTATGTAAGGGTAAGTGCATAGGGCAAAGGTATGCCAAATGAGAATATGGAGGTGATCTCAAAGCATTTTGCAAGCCAACCCAAGCTGTATTAATGGGCCTGCCAAAGTGTTGGAGAGCTGATCTTAGGGAAAACAGGGTGCCTGCCAGCTAGGAGGGCATTTGCTCTTTCACCTTCCTAATCTTGTCACTGTCACAAGCTTCCTTACAGGCAGTCATTTCTAACTCCAGTGTCCTCCCATTTGTCACAAGGTCTCTACTAGCCTGACCATAATGAGCAATTTACTCTAATCTATGAATAGAAATTGGAACTTAATTCATGTTAGTGGCATTTTGAGAAGGGAGATGCTTAAACAAGCTATCTGGTGTCCTCCAAATGACTACTGAAGGTTAATCGCTCTCCAATATGCATGCTTGAGTTCCAAACTATGTTCTTGAGAAAATGGAATAATTAAATGACAAGTGGCAATTACTTGCATTTTAGTTGGTTTCTTGCTATAGCAACATTAAGCAATATCTTTTCTAAGATGGCATCCAGTTTTCAAATTTCTATTTTCAAATGTGTGTGCTATCTATTAATTTTTGTTAATTTTTCTCAGTATTGCAAATGGAAACAGGTCATCATCTTATTGAAACCTGAAACTCATATTTTGTACTATGGCTAATTCTATCCACAGAGATCTTTGCTTCAGAAATTGGTCTCCAACTTGTACATATTTGAAACATATACATGTTGTCTTCTTAGAAATATTTCTGAATTTATTTTATATAGGTAGCTCAGGTACATCTATGTAGAGTGATGGCTTCACAGACATTTAAAGTCCTGTTTTTAAAGAATATTTACTGAGACAGGAAAATATTCAAAAATAAAATGGGGCAATATATTGAAATGCATCATATTGAAAAAATAAATTTATTTGTGCACAGATATATACATAGGAAAACCAATCAGAAAGGAACATGCCAGATATCTCTGGATGATCGATTGGATTTTGGATAGTTTCACATTATTTCTTTTTAATGTTTGTATTTTCCAATGTTTTGTAATGATACATATTATTTTATATTATATTCTGTTTATAAATATTTTGTAGAAATGTCTTATTTCTATAGTTTATAAAATTATAAATTTAAACATCATAGCACTAAAATACCCCTTAAATTGCTTGCCACTTCAGTCCCTTCCCTAGAGATTACTATTGTTAACTTTGGTGTATATCAGAGTT
Organism: Myrmecophaga tridactyla; assembly: GCA_004026745.1. NCBI lineage: Eukaryota > Metazoa > Chordata > Mammalia > Pilosa > Myrmecophagidae > Myrmecophaga > Myrmecophaga tridactyla. The sequence continues at coordinate 172,259 of PVIY010000104.1, forward strand.
TTTCAATAGTAACACAACGGACATTTTGGGAAGATTAACTCTTTTGGGGTGAGTGCTATCCTGTGCATTGTAGAGTGTATAGTAGCGTTTCTGGTCTCTACCCACTAAATGCTAGTAACAATATTTCTCCATCCCCAGATGTGACACCCAGATTTCTCCAAGTGTTGCCAAATGTCCCCTGAGGAGACAAAATTGTCCCTGGTTGAGACCCCCTGGAGTATAGCCTTCCAGGCTCTTTCCTTAGCATTTACATACATATATATATTTGCATGTGTGGAATTGTTTGAGTTTTATTTGACCTTGATACATAATTCTCCTTGTAGACACATACAGAGGTCATAAAATTGGAAATATAAAGGAAAGGCAATAAGAGTATGGTAACTTACCTACCAGCGAACAATATTTATAAGATACAATGTAAACATAGCTAATGGTTTTCAATTCTAGAATCAATCTATAAATGTAATAAAGAAGACTTTATGGTTGTAGATTGCAAATGTTAATATACATACACACATACACACACATATAGAAATATATAATTAAAAATAAAGGCCACTGTGGCTCAGCAGGCAGAGTTCTTACCTGCCATGTCAGAGACCTGGGTTCGATTCCTGGTGCCTGCCCATGCAAAAAAAAAATTATAATAAATGGCATCATTCTGTACATATTTTATACTTTGCTATTTTTAATTCAATGGCATGTTTTAGTGGGCACTTTAGGTTAATACATATAAGTCTCATGTTATTTTATAATTAAAAATGGAAAGATGTAATAAAAATTTACAAAGAAAAATATATCACTGTATGAAACCATAATCCAGATCAAGACCTTAAGGAAACCATTACTATACATAAAGGTAACTCTGGGGTCATGTTCTACCCTCTGATGAAAGGAAGAGACCCTAAAAATCACTGTGACTAAAAGTCAAATTAAAAGAAAGAATGAAATTATAGGTTGCTCCATTTAGGCAGAACATGGGAGGAAAACGATGCATTCCTTGGATTCCAGGGACAGCAGTGTGTCAGTCTCCTGAACAAAACTAGTCAAAGAATTCCCCATATTAACGTCTTCTCATCAGTTATTATGATCTAATGCCAACTAATTCCTTTGCTCCACTTTCCCCACTTAAATCTACCTTTGCTTTGATGAATGTAGAGATTCCAGGACCTACAACAAAGCACGATTTAACCTTTGAGCTAAGAATTAAAGTTTAAAACCAGAATTTAATTCCTCTGCCCCAAAGTATCAGAGTTAACCTCATCAAGAAACAGAGTATTCATAGCCCTCCAGGAGCTCACAACCATGGGATGCCTCTCCTTTGTCTCAACTCCAACCCTCCTTCCAGAGATAACTATTCTGATTTTTCCAATAATCATGTCCTTGCTTTTTCTTTATGGTTTATTACCTATGCATGCATCCTGAAACAATTAGATGGCTTTTTCTGTTATAAGCCTTATTTGAATAGAATCATATTGTCTGTGTTCTTTCTGGTCTTGCTTCTTTTATTCATTATTAGGTTTGTAAGAATCATCTATACTGTTAACCATGATTATTATTTGGCCATGTTCATTATAGTAGGTATACTGCTTTATGACTATACAAAATCTATTTATAAATCTACTACTCATGGGTATTTAGAGGCTTCCAATTTTATATGACAAGGAATTCCGCATGAACATTCTTGTTCATATATCCTGCTATATATATGCATGAGTTTCTCTTGGGTGTGCTTCTAGGACTGGATTTACTGAACCAAAGGGTATGATGTGATTTGTACTCCCTATAGCACTGAACAAAATTTCCCATTGCTCCACATTCTTGCCAGCACTTGAATATCCAAAGCTGTTAAATGTAATTGTGGTTCTTGCCTTTCAATATTATACAATGGAATATAAAAACCTATGAATAAGACAGATGATAAAAAGGCCTCTGAACTGAATGAAAAGGAGATGAAGTTATATGAATGAGCTCTTCCTCACCCCTGGGTGAGTTGAGGCCAGAGACAACTGTAAAAAGCCCCTGCAACTATGCTTCTGTAGCACCTCAGGGAAACTTCTCCAAGCTCCTCCTCTTTCCATCTATTCCCAACCCTTTACATCCCATATGGTGCCTCTGATGTCATCCTGCTGCTTCAAAACTGGTTGAGCATCTCTGCTCAGGTTCTTCATATGACACAAGCATTGGACAAACTGGTGGGCTTTCCAGTCCAGCCTTCCTTCTGGATCCTTCTTTAAACTGATCTTTCAATGACTCCATTGCTTTTAGGTTAAAATGGAAAGTTATTTAATACAGTTTACAAGATTCTGAGTGATCTTCTCCTGGCTTAGTTCTCAAGTTCTATCTCCTACAATTTCACCTCTTAAGCTTCATGCTCTACTTATTCTGAACGTATATTAGGGCCTAGAAGACTCTTTCTATCTCTTGTCTCTGAGTCTTGGATGTGCTGTTCTCTTTCCCCAGAATACTTCCCTAATGGCTTTTTCTTCCATAGCATTCAAAAATGTTATTTATTAATATTCTGGTTTTTTCTCCTTCGAGGCATAGTAGGGTTGCAGTTCCTTGCCACCTTTTAATTAGGCATAGTATATAAACCTGTTAGACTAATGAAATTTGAGCAGAAGTGACTTGCATCAATTCTGGGCTGAAGATTTAAGAGTCAGCATACAAACAAGTCATCGAATCTTCTTTGTTTTGTTTCAGCAAACACCAAAGCAGAGTAGGAATTTCTGTTAGACTGAACCTCAGGGTATGATAAGTAAGTAAAATGAGTGGAAAAGAAATCTTTGATATTTGTAAGTGACTAAGATTCAGGAGTTTTGTTTTTGCAAACAATTACATTTAACAGCTTTGGATATTCAAGTGCTGGCAAGAATGTAGAGCAATGGGAAATTTTGTTCAGTGCTGTAGGGAGTACAAATCACATCACACCCTTTGGTTCAGTAAATCCAGTTCTAGAAGCATACCCAAGAGAAACTCATGCATATATATAGCAGAATATATGAATACTTTCTGATAGATATGAGATGACTTTCCTTCTCAGTCCCACTAATTCTGCTTACAAATATCAAAGACATGGGGTGATTGATCCTGGTTTATTCTGCCTTATAACTCCACTCTGTCCCCAGCACACATGTACACAAACATGTCTTTCAGGTTTCAGCCTCCTTCTCCTTGAACCATCATGTCAGGTTTAAGAGCCCTCCTGTATGCTTCTATAAAAAGCGCTTTCACTGTTCCTCTAATGGTAAAGGCTACCCTGTATTAAACTTGCTTATCTGGTGATGTTTCAGTGCTTTTCAATCTTTAATATGTATTCTACTTATGAGGATTGTGTTAAAATACAGATTCTGATTCTGTAGGTCAGGGAAGGGGCCTGAGATTCTGCATTTCTAACAAGACCTGATGATGTTGATGCTGCTAGTCCTAGGACTATAATCTGAGTAGCAAAGGTTTGTCTTTTCCCTTGAGCTAAAAGCTCTCTGAGGACATGGAGCATATTGGCTTTTGGTTTTGGTATCTCTTGCGCCTATAAGTTACTAATCAGGAAAATCAATGAATGAAATAAAGCAAACAAGGGGGAATAAGCCAGAACAATTCCAGAATCTGAGGATAGGAGTGATGGTAGCTTTTCTTTCATTCTGATGAGGCGGGGATAGGGTAACATTGTGACAAGAACAGGTACAAAAAGTGGGCACATTAAATAGGGATGACTGATTTGACACAATGACGTAGTTATGAAGAGGAGGCTATGGAGTTACACATTTAGAGAGAATGGAGACAAGAAATAATCAGTTCCCCTCCTGATAAGGAGAAGGGATTTCAAGGAGTATTTACATGATAAAAGGGCACATCCTGAATATTAATATTTGATAGATTAGACAAGATATTTTGAAGACTTTAGATCAAGTTTCTAGAGGTGTTGTTGTGTTTGTTGCAGTAATTTTGCTTGTTTACATGAATGACCCACAGCTCTTCATCCAAATGTTCAACAAAGACCCAGAATATTACACTAAAAAGAACTGAATGAACTGGGTATTGTATTTGGGTGGGTGGGTGGTAGGTGAAGGAGACAAATTAGAGATGCCTTAGAAATGCTGGGGTAGGGACAGAGCACTCACATTTTCTTAATACTGGTAGACCTTAAGACATGGGGTGATTGATCCTCAGATCTGCTGACTCTTCAGAGTGAAGAGAAACAGAGGATGATTTTTTAAAAGCACTGGGTTGCTTTGAGTGAATCAGGGCTTTTTGCTATTTATGGTAGCCAATAGACGTTAATTTTGGACAAGTCATTTGTGGTTTAGAATGCATTTTCCTCAACCTTAAACATGGATCCTTCAAGTCCTATGTCTGCTAAAAGTTGAGGAGTATTTCTATGGCTTACATAGGCACAAGGAACCACTGGTAATATCTCTCTTGCACTTGCTGTCATTCTCTTTCTCTCTCCCTTTTCTCTCTCTTTCCCCATCTTCCTCCCTCATCCCCTCCCTTTCCTCTCTCTTGAAGAGGAATCCAAGATCCAAAGGTCTTTGTCATAGGGTGTATGGCCATGATGAGGAATACTTTCTGATAGATATGAGATGACTTTCCTTCTCAGTCCCACTAATTCTGCTTCTCAATACAAGTGTCCATAATGCATATGCCTTGCTTGTGAGTAGAAACTAATCACCGTCTCTTAAATTTGGTTTTATAAAGACGTTTCTACTCCAGAATGACTCATACAGAATGTATTACACTGATTTTCTGAGTAGTACACTAAAGTGCATTGGCTAGTTCCTGGACTGGCCCAGGGCTGAAGCAGCTGGTATCAGAGTGAGGTGGCCTTTAGAAGCTTATTAAATGTGCAGGATAAAACACACCCTGTAAGAAAAAAAATAACAAAATAATAAAAAGAAAATAAAACAACAAAAAACCACACCCTGAAAGCACAAAATAAACAGGATAAGAAGGGATTTTGGTGATGATTATCCCAGTAGTGAATCTTTCCCTCTCCCCTTATCTCTCTCCATACCTCCATTTCTCTTGTCACCTACTTCTCATTTGCACTCACTCTCTTTTCTTATATGACTATCTTCTAGTGTTATTGAGTGTCACAATGAATTAGGAAATGCCTACTTTGTCAGCAAGTGGGAAAGATATCCAATATCATCATCCTTTCTTCTCCGCTTCCTCTCCCTCCCTTCCCCACTCTCTCCGTTCCTCCTTCCCTTCCCTCCTTCCTCACTTCCCTCTACACTGTTTCTATCTCTCTATCAGTTTGTTTCAGATACTATAAAATGAAACAAAGCATGCCTGCAACCACGGAAACCTTTTCAAAGGAAGAACATGCTTTTTGCTTCCATATGTTTCTGGAGAAAAGACAGGCAGTTTGCTCTCTTCCTTGGAGTCATGGACCCTTTAAAGAAGCTGAAATGGGGCTACTAAGTAGAGAAGCGAGTTGGTAGGTCTTACAGACCTACCTCCCCAGCCTCATTTCCCCTGAGCCTTTCTGCCCCTGCTCTCTATTCCCTTCTCCTGCTCTTGTTACCTGCTTTTCTGTCCTTGAATTCTTGTTCTTTCTCACCTACAGGGCTTCTTGGTAAAGATGGAAATTACCAAAGGCCCTTTAAAATTGGTTAGTGTGAAAACAATATGCATTTATGGGAAACATTTTATGAAAAAGCTCAAATTGCAGAATGAAATATTATTCAGGTATCATGATTGGGGGTATTTAGCAAAATTGGGAACCTTTTCAACAAATTTAAAGGAAGAAAAGGTGCTTACATTGTTTCTCTTATTTTACTCAACCTGCTAGCTCAAATTCAATAAATGAGTAGACATTCATGAAACTGGAATTGATAGAGTTTGAAACTCTTTAAGTTGCTTCATCATGGAGCTGTTATTTTTCAGAATATCCCTTTTCAAAGAAAACTCAAAGGCTGCCTGTGATTATTCAAGTATAACCAGCATGGGAAGCCAAATCATGCATTTGCCTTAAGTCTGAACAAAAAGAATCTTAGTATCTGAATTTTGACCTCTAATTTTTTTCTGCAATATTGCTTTACTTTGAGTCTTTCAGATACTATTTCTTAATGTAGACAAAACAACAAGGATTAAATTGTAGTAAGAAAGTGGGATAACAGGGTAGCAATTTATTATTGTCCACAGTCCACTTCTCTCCAGGATGATTTTTAAATCCCATTAAGAGTTTTATCATAACAGTGGAAACCATTTCATCCAGATACATGAGACATTTTCAGAATTTAATTATTTTTTTTCCAAAGTAAGAACCAATGCTTAATAAGAAATAAAATATATGTTGCATGGATGCTAATTTTCCTATGTTGCGATGAAGGTAATATAGGAAAATTAGAAAAGTAATACAAAGTTAGTATCATATTTCAGTTGCCTGTACAATAAAATGAAATTGTTCACAGGCAACATTAATTGAAAGGTTACTGTATGCCAAGCCCCATGCTACAGGTTCTTACATGCATTATCTTGTTTAATACTCAAACAGACCTCTGATACAAAGTCCTGTTAGCATCCCCATTTTACAAATGAACAAATAAAGGTTCATAAAGTCAATAGCATATTCAAGGTCACTGAGACCTCTTGGACCCAGGTCTGTACAACTCCAAGCCCATGCCCATTCTCAGCATAAAGATTAAGCTCAAGAAATCTGGAATCAAGAATGTCTGGGTTTCGATCCCAGCTCTAGCTCAAGGTCTAGTTGAGGATATTTCTTAATCTCTCTGTATCTCCATTGACTTTGTAAAAAGGAGGTAATATACGATGGTAGCTACCCTTGAAGTTGTTATAATGATTAAATGAAATAATATATGCAAATCACTTAAAATGAATGGCATTTGGTAAGTGTTCAATGAGCATTAGTTATTACTAGCCCATTTCCCTGCTGCCCACCTGCTCTGAGAAAAAAGCTGGTATCTTTTTTGTGTTTTACTTTTCTTCCTCTGTAAAGCACAATAATGGTAATTAAAAAAAAAGTTTTTGTTGGGGCAGAGGGAGATTAAATACAAGCCTAACAATAACAGATCACTCACAGGCTTCACCACATTTTGATGCTCAACCTTCCCTCCACTGAAGACAGCCACTGCTAAAGTTAACCAGACTCAAGCAGAGCAATACCATCTGTCATCCTCCTGCCATAAATGCATTACCCTGCCATGCTCATCAGCACTCTTAGAGCTGGTAGATCCTTCCTGTGTGGAGGGCTTTGACCATGTATCATTAAAATCTTGAAGAGTTGCTTGCTACCCTGAGACTAGAAACAAAAAAGCTCCAGTGTAATGAGGGACAAGAGGGGTTAAAAAAAAAAGGGAACAGATGAGGAATTAGGTTAGTTGATTGAGAAGCTATTTTCCTTGATTCTGATGATGACATCGATCCCCCTCCCTTCCTTTCTTCTTTCTTCCCTTCCTTCCTCCCTCTTCCTCTCTTTACATTGTGTGAACCCTTTATGCCCATTTTGTTATTGAGAAACTGAGATCACTCACTTTGCTCAAGATCACATGGTGTATTTGGGATGGAGAAACGAACAAAGTTCTCTTTGGTTTTTAAGCCCTTTCTCTTTCTGCTATATATTTTTCTGCCTAAGGCATATTGGAGAAAGGGGAGGCACAGATAGGAAGAAAGGGTAGAAGCAGAAGTACCTGCAATAATAGTGCAAGGGCCCACCCAGTGTCTTTGGGTTATTGTTACACTATCCTGCTCTGGTAGGTTATTTTTTGCCTTCCACTTCAAGAAAATGCTGTGCTGACCATCACCAGGGTTAGTGGCTGCCTTTCATTTTTTTCTACTGGACAAGAAAATCTCAGCCATACTTATCCCAGTGGTTTGACATTTGAATTTTCAGATAATAAATAAACCATGCTGACTCTTTGAAGATTGGGATTTTTCCCCTCATTTCTAAACTGCACAGTTTGCTGCACTTTGCTGGATGTGCAAATTGTGAAGATGCGAGCAACCTCTTAGGGGACTGATTATATTTTTCAAGAATCTGCATTTTTGTGTTATTAATTCTCAAAGAGGCAGGAAAAAAAAAAGACTTTTTCTAACTGAATACTGCTCTGGGTGTGGTAGGTAAAATTAGGTTGCTAGTATTATAAAGTCCTTTATGCATTTCCATTACAGCTTTTGGACAAACAGGTATACAAGTCTGAGTTAAATGTATAAAATACAAGGCTCTGTCCTTCATGGGTGAGGGGTTTCCTTTTGCCTTATACTTGTCTTGCCTGCCTTGTTTTTCCTGCGGACAACAAAAGGGCTTGTCAAATGCAACAAGTCCACCATCTCTGAGTGCTGATTATTTCTTTTTAGTAATAGTTGAAACTATTTTGCACAGATGGTGTTTATATGTTTGTTAAAAATGCTAAATATTTTTATAATTTGATAAAACATCAGCAAATAGCTTATGGATACATCTACAAGGAGACTAAGTGAGATAATTAAAGATGATCAATCAATGATGCATGTATGAAGAGTGCAAGTGTATACAATTATTTATCAAATAAACACTTTAAAGCAATGGCAAGAACCACTGGGATGGAATGCTAGTTTTTCCTCTAAGCATTCAAAGGCCTCCTAAACACTGAAGGAGGCAGCACATCTTAGCTATGGCCAAGAAAGGAAACACTTACAAAGCAATTTCTCCTGATTGATGATTTGAAGCAGCAAGTTGTTCCTGACTTAAAAAAAAAAATCCAACCAATTTGTTGGTACAATGTTGGAAGGGACAAAGTTTCTCATTTGATTTCACTGACTTAACACATCCTGGGAATAACAAGTACCCTGTTATTCCCCAAACATGGAGAAGGCAGATGCATGCAGAAGAGTTGCTTAATAGAAGCACTGTCATTTGTTAAAAGAAATGACTGCTTACATTTCCTTGGGCTCTTTAGGAGTGGAAATAAACCAAGCATAACACCATTTATTTCTGTAGCACAGCTACCATGCCATAAACAACCAAGGTAGAAGTAAATATTTTTTTGCTTTTCAACAAGAATACATTCCTATTTAGCTCCCTGTTTATAAATATACTGTCCCTGGGTTGGGTTTCCGAGAGACCTCTTTTCCATCTCCCCTTAATCGGAAAGAAAGGGGCCAATGATGATTCTGGTGAATGTAAGTACCTGCTGGAGAAGCTGCTGATTGCTTGACTTAGTTTATACTAAGTGATTATGAATATTCTTCTCGTTCTATTTTTTACAATGGTTTTATAAGTGCATTCTCTTTACTGAAGCTTTTTATGATATCTTGTAAGATTCTAGAATAATCTATAAAAGAAGTGAAGTTCAGGTTCTTTGTGAACCAGATAAAGAAATTTGAGGGAATTCAAAGGGTTGAGGATATTTCTGAAGATTAGCATTTCTCAATCTTGTAAGCAACTTTTTTTTTTTTTTAACCTGGGCAGGCACCAGGAATTGAACCTGGGTCTCTGGCATGGCAGAACTCTGCCACCGAGCCACTGTTGCCTACCCAGCAACTGGTTTTGAAAGCATACTCTGCACAAATTAAATCAGAATCATCAGAAGTGGGATTGTAGCACATATTTTTTTGAAATTACCTAGATGAGTTAAGGCATGACCAGGATGAGAGCCACTGTTCTGCATGTTTTAGCTCCTCAAGATGATTGTTCTAGTTTGCTAACTGCTGGAATGCAATATACCAGAAATAGAATGGCTTTTAAAAAGGGGAATTTAATAAGTTGCTAGTTTACAGTTCCAAGGCTAAGAAAATTGAGTCCCAATTAAAACAAGTCTATAGAAATGTCCAATCTAAGACATCCAGGGAAAGATACCTTGGTTTAAGAAGGCCGATGAAGTCAGGGTTTCTCTCTCTCAGGTGAGAAGGCACAAGGTGAACACAGTCAGAGTTTCTCTCTCATCTGGAAAGGTAAATGGTAAACACGGTCAGGGTTCCTCTCTCATCTGGAAGGGTACATGGCAAACACGGCATCATCTGCTAGCTTCTTCTCCTGGCTTCCTGCCTCATGAAGCTCCCCGGGAGACACTTTCCTTCTTCATCTCCAAAGGTTGCTGGCTCGTGGACTCTCCGCTTCATGGTGCTGCAGCATTCTCTGCTCTTTCCAAATCTTCATTCTCCAAAACCTTTCGTCTTTTACAGGACTCCAGAAACTTAACAAGACCCACCCAAATGGGTGGAGACATGTTGTCACCTAATCCAGCTTAACAACCACTCTTGATTAAATCACATCTCTAGGGAGATGATCTGATTACAGTTTCAAACATACAGTATTGAATAGGGATTATTCTGCCTTTACAAAATGGGATTCTGATTAAAACATGGCTTTTCAAGGGCCCTATATCCTTTCAAACCAGCACAATGATTTTATAATCTGTAGGAGAACGGATTTCACTGGGAAGAGGGTATGAAGAAGCAATTCATCAAAAGAGATACACAAATGGCCAATAAATATTTAAAATATATTAACCTCAACAGCAATCTTAAAGTAAATGCAAAGTAAAACAACAGTGGAATACCATGTTTGCCTATCATGTTGGCAAAGTTTTAAAACTGACTATTTAAAAGGTATAAATGACACAGTGATTCCCTAACACCCATTATTTATACTTCCTATTGCAGAACTATACATTGAAGATGGACTAGACCTTCATTCTGCTCCTAGGGTGGTCTCTAAGTAGTATAAACCCATGAAAGTTACAGAATTTGCCCCAACACCAATATGTGGTGATCCTAACACAATCTGGCAAGTTGGAATGGCTTGCTTGTATCAATGGTTGCAGGACTGAATCCTCTTTCTCCTCTAGCTATGAAAGAAGCAGCTTATAACTTCAATTGCTGCTGGCACAATCTTGTAACTATAAGGGATTCTGACATGGAATCAGACTGAGGATGAGGCTAATGTAGGGAGGACAGTGGTGAGGCACAGTGAAATGAGATTGTGACTCTTCAGTTACGTGAGCTAAATCTCCCTTCTAAGTTAGTTTGAGTTAGTTACTTTTTATTATTTATAACTGAAAGCACACTGACTCCTTCATCTAATAAGGCTGTGATTGGTACTATCAAATTTGGGTAGTGAAAATTTAGACTGAAAGTTTTTCCAGATGGTAATTCAGAAATATGTATCAAAAACCTTTTTTTAAAAAAATCACATTTCACATTATAATCCTTCCTCTAGGAGTTTAACCTAAGGAAATAATCACAGATCATTAAGGATTTGTGTTCAAGAATATTCATAGCAGATATTTTTAATAGTTAGAAATTGGAAATTGCCAAAGTTGGAAGGAAATTGCCCAATCCACTTGAAGCAGTCGTTAGAGTCATGTCTTTAAAAATATTTACTAAAGATCATGAATGATATTAAGTGAAAAAATGTGGAAATACGGAAGGAAATATAACCAAATATAAAATAATTATTCTGGATAGTGGGATTACCAGCAATTTTTATTTCTCTCTATGGACAATTCTTGTTTACCAAGTTTTTGGTAATGAGCATGTATTAGTTCTTTTTGTTTGTTCTTTTTGTGTTTTGGGTGCATGGTCTGGGAATTGAACCCAGGTCTCGTGTATTAGTTTTATAGCCAAAAACTAAAATGATTCTTAGCATAGATGGTGACTGAGTCCTCTTCCAACACTATTCTTCTTTTATCTTTGCCAGTTGATATCCCTTCTTCAAGAAGACACTTTTAAAAAAAATCATTACAGGAACCTGTGAAACATTGAAAGCAAATAATCAAATTGTGCAGGAGTCCCCTTTCCATGGCTTCTACTCATCTCCACCCCAGCCACATGAGCACTGCTCTCAGCAGCCCTAGCACCAAACTTCTTTTCTTCTAGGTCATCATGGGGCCTGTACTTGAGCTCAAATTCTTTTCTATGGTCTTCTCATCAGGGTTGTAATGGGAGGAGGATAAATGAAGTGGAGTCTAGGAAGCTCTCCTGTTCTCTTAAATGCTCTGGGGAGCTTTATAAAATGCTGATTTTTATTCAGTAGGTTTGAGGTGAAAGTATGCACTTCTAACAAGCTTCCAAGTGATGAGTCCAGTCGAAGTTCCACACTGTGACTAACAAGATCCTAGATCTGAGACTGAAAAGGTTTGGATCCCAGATGTGGGGCTGAAGTTTTTCCATGGAATCCAGCAAGGCTTGGGATTGCAGGGAGCTGGAGCTTCTAGGTGGCTTAAAGAGAGTTATCATAGGAGGCAAGGACAATGACAGCAGCACAGGAAGCAGCATAACACAGCACAATAAATTATAGGTGATTAAGAGCATCATTCAGGAGTTTGAATCCTTATATCTTTCAATACAATCTTGTCCCTTAGGCAGATTACTGAATATCTCATCTCTGAGTCTCAATTTCCTTGTCTAGTAAAAAGGGATAATGCTGTCTAGAGTTTTGTGTGAGATGCCTGACAATATCATTGATACATAGTAAATACAGAACAATTGGAGAAAATGTAGCAGTTGTTACTATGACCATTATCTTCATAATTATGGTCAAACTTGGGGAATGAATATAAAGAAGTTAATAGAACTATTTAAAAAAAATAAGCAGGCTTCCAGCGTTAAAATATGGTTCCACTGGAAACGTGTCCTCATTTTCCCTTGGCCCATGATGCCAGCAGATACATTTTACATTAGAGGCGGTTTTTTGTCTTGGGATCCCTTTACTTTCTTGGCAGCTGTAACCCACTGTGCTGGTTTGAAAGGATATATGTCCCCTAGAAAAGCCATATTTTAATCAAAATCCCATTTCATAAAGGTAGAATAATCCCTATTCAATACTGTATGCTTGAAACTGTAATTAGATCATCTCCTTGGAGATGAGATTTAATCAAGAGTGGTTGTTAAACTAGATTAGCTGGAGGCATATCTCCATCCATTTGGGTGTGTCTTGATTAGTTTCTGAAGTCTTATAAAAGAGGAAACATTTTGGAGAACGAGTGTGATTCAGAGAGAGCAGAGCAGAACGACACAGCCACGAGCAGTAGAGTCCGCCAGCCAGTGACCTTTGGAGATGAAGAAAGAAAATGCCTCCCAGGGAGCTTCATGAAACAGGAAGCCAGGAGAAGAAGCTAGCAGATGATGCCATGTTCACCATATGCTTTTCCAGATGAGAGAGAAACTCTGACTGTATTTACTATGTGCCCTTCCACTTGAGAGAAACCCTGAGCATCACTGACCTTCTTGAACCAAGGTATCTTTCCCTGGATGCCTTAGATTGGGCATTTCTATAGACTTGTTTTAATTGGGACATTTTCTCAGCCTTAGAACTGTAAACTAGCAACTTATTAAATTCTTCTTTTAAAAAGCCATTCTGTTCCTGTTATATTGCATTCCGGCAACTAGCAAACTAGAACACCCACTATAGCTTTTATTGGAAGAAGAGGGTATCCAATCTCAAACACGCCAACCTGTGCTTAAAGGAGTGGGAGATACCTGCCCTAGGAGAAAGGAAAGTAGTGGTTACTAAAGGTGCTCAGAGGGTATGGGTCTCTTACTCTAAGGTGAACACCCTTGTGATGAGAGTTGAATGAAGTGGATGAGAAGGAGAAAGAGTAACAAGGGATTATCATTTACTGAGATCCTGCCATATTTAGGTACTTTACATATTAATTGCCTTACCTTAGCAATTCTAAGGGGTAATTAGAGATAAGACAATTCAAAATGCTCCAGGAGCATAGATGTTAGCAAATTTCTAAGTTTTTACAACTAAAAGTAAAGAAGCTGGGATTCAAATCCAGATGTCAAACTCACCTTTATGTTAAACCAGGTTATCTCAGAAAGACCAATCTGAACCCAAATGCCTCCTTCCTGGTGTCTGATATTCTCATCATTTGAGTCATGTTTAAAGGCCTTTTGAAAACAGGTTTGTTGACTATGAAGGGCTCCATGTTCACTAAAACGTATCATTCAGATCACAGATGAATAAATAAGAGGGGATTATAGCTAGGAAGGTATAAATTGCAATGGAGAATTCTTGGTTCCCTGGGTTTCTAGAACTCATTCACAATTCTGGGGAGCTAAAGTCCAGAACTCTATCATCATTTCCAAAGGGAATTAAATGTACAGGACTAGGTCTTAAACTCCCCCAAATTTAGAATCAGCACACAAAGACCTCAGGAGCTGGCTGTGTCATTTCAGGGCTGGAGTGGCTATATTTGACTCATGTTGAAGTGTGGCAGAGAAAGACGGTCTTGAAAAAGATGTGTAGGAAAAAAAGCAAAACTAAGAGACTATATAAATCCAAAGAATGATGCTAAGAAGACAAAGCAGACAGGCTGACTCAGCCCCAGTCTCTGGTTCCAGCCCTTTGTAAGACTGCTTACACTCCACACTCACAGAGACATCCTGTTTCTTGGCAATTAGAGCTTAATTTTTATTTAAAATTTTTAAATGGATTTCTGTTACCTGAGGCCACACAGGTTGCTTTACTGACCAAAGCAACCACAGTTTTGTTTGGCTAATTTTACCTCATGAAGATTATTCCTGCTTCTCAGATTTGTTTTTCTCACAGAGAAGCAACTCCTAAGCCCAAACTACATAGTCGATTCCAGTCAGCTACTGCTCACCAGTGGACTGTCCCCAGAAAATGGGTTTTTCATTAGAATGTTCCATTACTTTAAAGGGCAGTCACACTTAGCTGATCAATTTTAATCAAATCATTTACCCACAACAGAAATGGTCAGAACAACCTTGCCCCATGAAAGCTGTTCTCAGCTGATGAAAAGTATTTTATTTAAATAGTTAACAGTGCATATTTAGTGCAATTCTATTTCAGTTACAAGAACTAAGGAGAACACCAACTATCAAATTTCTCTGCAGTAACTTCAATCCATTAAATCAGAATAATTTACCTTTCAACTATTGCACTCATGAACATAATAATGAGGTGGGAAACAATAAAGACAAATAATAATTTAACTTGAAAAAAAGTGAGCCAGTATTCTAATTCAATCTTCTGTTACTGGAACTTGGCCAACACTGGCTGACACTGGGGCCTAGCTTTGTGCCAAGTCTGTTCTCTTGTTGTTAAAATAATTTACATTCTTTTTCTTTGTATGTTGTAAGGCGGGGGTCACAGCTCATTCTTTTTCCATGTGAGTATTCCCTTATTGCAGCACCATTTGTTTGTTCGCTTTCTTGTTTGTCTGGGAAGTGCATGGGCCAGGAATCTAATCTGGGTCTCCCACATGACAGGCAAGAATTCTACCACTGAACTACCCTTGCATCCTGTTGTTAAAATAATTTAAAGACAAGCAAAGGAGATAGTAGCATATAGCAAAGTTTACTAAAAGTAGAGTACATGGTGAGAGGGCACACGTGAGCATCCTGAGAATAGGAGCAGTCTGATGAGGCTTGGGTAGGGTTTATATATATGGCTTGTTACTATACTGGTGTTTAAAGCTAGGTATAGAGGGTCCCCAATTTAACAGTGGAAATTTTCAATTCCCCTCTGAAGAGAGCCCCTTCTTTCTTCCTCTCTGTTTTTCTCTACCTTTTCTGAGAACTGAGGTAAAAAAAAATCCTCATACCTAATGCACTGGCCTTGTGGTTAAGTGATTTCCTACAGAGTTTGTCTTACAAGCAGGTTGCAGTATGGAGTTTGATTTAGCCCTTTGGCTCCCTTACATGGCAGACAGTTTGGCCTAGACTGACCTATTCTAGTCTTCCTTATTTTCACATCCTTAGTATGATAATTTACCTTTCATCTTCTATAGGGTGATTTTAAATGAAATTTTTGTGCAAATTAAGGAGATTAGAATCCCATGCACCATCTCAGTATGTTGAAGATATTTCTACTGATTGTTTCATATTAGTTTCAAAGAACATCTGTTACTTAATTGGCACATTGGAGATTCCAATTTTCTAGGGGCCAGAAGTACAAAATCAAGTACAGGGACCCAATGTTACAATCCAGACACATTGATAGTATGCATAAGCATATTTTCATTAACAATGGCCCATATTTTCCATTATTAGGGTAGTCTTGATTATCAACTTACAGTTCCCACAAAGTAGTGTCACATTTTCCATAATCCATGCCCATTGTTAGATCTGGTACTAGGTGGTTTCTGGGAACTAGATTTTAGTCTGTGGTACCCCAAGACTTATAATTTGTTCCAACTGCTATAGAACTCTGGGAAGTCAGGTATTCTTTGAAGTGGTCCAAGAGATGTAGCTGGACCTCATGTTTGGGTCATCCAAAATTACACCCAGTGTTTTGCTCTCAAAATGAAGGAAAGTGAAACAAACACTCCTGGAGAATCCTGATATGATCAAACTACCTAAAACGGTATTCAGAAATGTATGAAAATTTATAAGAATGATAGAGATTTGCATAGCACTTTACAGTATATAAAGTGTGTTCTCATTTGTTCTTCTCAAGGACTATAGGAGGTAGAATTGATTATTATGCTTATTTTAAAGGTGATGAAACCAGGACTCAGAAAGGTTGACTTGCCATTAGACCCAAGGCTAGTAAGTGGCAATTTGAACTAAAATGTAGGTATTGTGATTCTGAATCCTATGTTTCCCACCACTATATTTCAGATCCCTTTATTTGAATCCATTTTGTTCAAGTTAAGATGCAACATTTCCCAAGTTAGAGCAAGAGCCGTCCTTGATCACCAAATTCTACGCCTCTCAGTATAATTCATCACCAATCCCTAAAAACATGCTCACATAGTACTGAAGCATCCTGGAAATTAGTTCCATTTCCTGACTTAAAGCAAATGAACTCCAAGTAACTATAAGGCCTTCCCAATCCCTACCCACACCCTCACCCTACCCAGAGAGGGAGAGGACAGCATATCACCCTTCTCTGGGCTGCTGGGTCAAAACACATGCAAGGCCCTTAATACCTTTGTGTTCCATTAGAATTATTTCCTTAGCCTTTCTTTCTAGCCATTCAAAAGTTAATGCTTAATTGATAGAGAATTTCTATTTGGGATAATGGAAAAGTTTTGGTAATGATTGGTGGTGATGGTAGCACAACATTGTGAACATAATTAAAAGCCCTGAATTACATATATGAATATAGTTAAAGGGGAAATTTCATGTCGCTACAATTAAAAAAAAAAAACACTACAGGACTCTACAACACAAACAGGGAACCCTAATGTAAATTATGGAAGACAGTTAATAGTATAATTATAATAATAATCTTTCATTAATTATAACAGAGGTACTATACCAACTGAAGTTCCTAATAATAGGTAGGTTATATGGTAATTCTAGACTTTTTGCATGCTTCTTCTGTAAACATAGTTTCTCTAGTTAAAAAAAATTATATGAAGACAATAATAAGTTTCCCAGGTAAGAGTCCCCCACCTGACCTTATAAATAGAATTTCAGGCTTGAGCTCCCCACTGGGTATTGATGGAAAAAACATGCACTCTGGAGTCAGTGATGCCTATACTGTATAGCTCTCCTTTTTTAAACTACTTAATTAACCTTGTCAAACTCATTTCTTCATCTTTATAAAAGTAACAAGTATCCCAACTCCATATATCTGTGGTGAGATTTAAGAAAGAATTGTAAAAAAAAGAAGGAATCGTGCATAAAGCCATAAAGCACAAAGGTGACCCAGTACAGCTGCTCAATAATTGTCAATCCCCTTCCTCCTCTGCTCCACAAACGACATAAGGAAAGCACAAAAAGTATCACATTCCTCTTAAATGACTCCATAACACTTGCATTACAGGAGGTGCTCCATAAGTACACAGTGAATTAAACTGAGAGCTGCTGGCTCTTCATTGCCTATTTCAGGTGCAGACTGAAGGTAAAAGCAACAGACAGTGCTAACTTCAGCATTTACCAACTAAATTAGAGCATTTTTTAATGATGTTTGTTCATCATGGTTAGTTGCCATATAAACTGGTATATAGGGCACTGCTCTTAGGCATTGGCAGGGGACTCCTGGGGGGGGGGGTTGAAAGTTCCTGAGACATAGTAGAATGGGCCCTTACTGGGCACATCAGGACTTAGTTCTAGTCCTGACCCTCCTTAATGGTTTTGTGATCTCAGGTATGTCATTTTAGTCTTTGGGGGCTCAAGTTACCAACTGATAAAAATGTGTACAATAAACACTCTTCATAGTGGCTTTCAGCCCTATATTTGGTGATTATTCCAAGGACAATCCTTAGATGTGAAGTCTTAAATAATCAAAATTTCATAGCTTGGAAACCAAATTATTGTATTAAAGTTATCATAAGTGGACATTGTTCTTCTAAGAGTGAAATCAATCAGGAAAATCACTATTGAATCCTGACTTTGACAATTTTAAGGGTCAGGATTTTACAATTTGGCCTATTTCAAGCCAGGATATTCTGGTTGTTACCTTGGTTAAATTAAGGAACAAAATTATCAGAAGGAATTACATCTCTGGAGGATTGTAGGAAAATGGTGTGGCAGGGAGCTTCAGGACACAGTCATTCCACCAGAACAACTATTAAACAGGCAGGAACTGTCTGAAACAGCTATTTTAAAATTCCAGGGGCTAGAAGAACACTGTACAGCTTACAGGGAAAAGCAGGAAGAAGAGGCTGGTAAATTATGGTAAAGACCTGTAAATTGTTATCTCCACATGGCAGCTATCAGCACCCATCCCCCACTCTAGTGGTAGGCTGCTGTGGGGTCTACCCCTGACTAAATCCCTGGTGACAGAAAGAGACATAAAAATCCGCTTCCCCAAGACCAAGGATGGGCTTGGCCAACCACCAATCATGGCTCTTGATTATGACTTGGATTGCTAGGGGCCAGGCTCTGAGGACAGTCATTGTCTCACCATCCAGGACAAAGGCTCAGACAGAGGGGATTTAAAGATGCTATGGTTCCTCAGGGTTGTGGGGGCAAGTTTGTTGAGGGCTGCATTTGCTGGGCTTTAGTGGTGGTCTTCACCTCCTTTGTGTGTCCTTGTCCCTGTTTTGATTGGAAAAGACCGATATGGGAAAGTCTTCTTCAGTGTTCCAGGATTTGTTCTCCAGGCAAAAGCAGCATGAGACAAGAAAAGGAATGTAAGAAACTATAGAGGTGGGCAGTGTGAGGCAAATGTTTATAGGCTTTAAACACTTGGGAGAGAGAGGTCTGTGTCCTGGGAAACAGAGGGGACAATCAAACTCCTGCTAACAGGTAAATTCTAAAACAACTAACAAGGAAAAGTCTAGGACAAGACAAAGTCCTAGAAACACTAGGAAAAACCTGCACAACTGAAGCTCAAGAAAATCTCTATCTGATCACCTGTTGGTTACAGGGAGTAAATCCCAGAGCTGACATTTTAAATATTAAAATTTGCAGTGTGCAACAAAAGAGTACATGATAAAGAAACAGGAAACGATGGCCCATTCAAAGTAAGAGAATAAAAATCCAGAAAATATCAAGAAGATAAGAATGTGGACATACCAAACAAAGCCTTGAACAATGATCTTAAATATGCTCAAAGAGATGAAGGGAAATACAAACAAAAAAAAAAAGAAGAAAAGATATCATATCAGGAACAAAATGAAAGAGCAATATGAGAATGGTAGTAAGAAGGTAGAAAATTTTCAAAGGAACCAAGCAGAACTATTGGAGTTGTAGACCACAATAAATGAAATGAGAAACATCCAGAAATATTCAAGAGCAGACTGGAACTGGCAGAAGAACTAACCAATGAATTAAAAAATAAGACATTTGAAATGAATCAGGCTAAGGAATAGAAAGAAGAAAGAGTTATAAAAAAGCTAGACTAAGACACTTCTGGGAGTCTCAGAAGGAGAAGAAAGAAAAAAAATGGGGGCATAAGGAATATTTAAGAAAATAATGGCAGAGAACTGCCTAAACATAGCAAAAGATGTGAATATGCAAATCCAAGAAGCCAAGTAAACAACAAATAGGATAAACATCAAGAAACATACATCCCATTATATATTGATCACATTATCGAATGCAAAGGACAAGAGAGAGTTCTGAAAGCTACAACAGCAAAGCAATGTATTATACACAAGGGAGTCCCAATTAGATTCAGTGTTGATTTCTCAACAGAAACCATGCATGAAGGATACTTATAAAGTGCTGAAAGAAAACAACTGCAATCAAGAATTTTATATCCTCTGAGACTTTCTTTTTAAAATGAAAGAAAGACCCCATTTCCCTCTCTTAGGTCACTGGGCTCTCTGAACGTATGGTCTTTAAGATTGAGAAAAGATTTTGCAGATAAACAGCTGCTAACACAACTTCATGGATTCCCTTTTCAATAACTACCAACGGTGCTCTATTTTAGTAGAACAGTTTGCCAAATAGTGTTGATTCCATTGAATATAGCCTCCTTGGTGCATAAGCATTTGCATGAGTGTTGTTGCTTTGAAGTCAATTTAAAAATAAAGTAAAAAAAAAGTTATAAATACGGAAGGAAGATCAGCCTACAAAACCTAACAAGAGTCCCCCCAAATTTTCCTACTAAGACTGCATGTAGATTTCAGGTGAGTTTCCTGTAAGTTGACAAAAAAAAATCTGGAAAAAAAATGACAAAAACTGAAAAAACCTTGAAAAAGAGATTAAGACATTTCTAGATAAATAAAAGATGAGGGAATTCATCATACCTAAACTAGCCCTACAAGCAATAATAAAGGGAGTTCTTCAGACTGGAAGGAAAGGACATTATGGTGCTTTGAGGTGGTAAAAGAAATAAACATCTCTGATAAAGGGAACGAGTGGGGTAATTATAAATTCCAGTTTTATTGTATTTTATTTTTTGGAATGTAATTCTACTTCTTACTTCCCAAGGTGCTAAAATGCAAATGCATAAAAAGTAATGATAAGTTTATTGTTTGGGGAACACAATGTACAGAGACATAAATGATAACGTACAAAAAAAAAAAAAAAGATGGGGAGACTTCTGGGAAGATGGTAGAATAGGATAGGCTGAGTTCAACCCTGCTCCATGGGACAATTAGAGATATAACAGCAAAACAACCAGGACAGTGTTTCCAAGGTACTAGTGACCAGAGAGGGACTTCTACATTGTATAGAGAGGACCTGGATGAAAAAGCAGGGAAATTATGATTGAGAGGATGGGGTGAGGTGGCTCAGTTCAGACTGCATGTGAGGGAGCCTGCAATGTTCAGGCTGGAGTAGATGCTGAAGAAGTAACATGCGTCCATACTTCTACCTCCACATCAGCTTGAGAGATCTTCCCTCTCAGTTCCTTACCTGGGAGCTCCCATGGGGAACCCGGAAGCCATTGGACTTAGTATACTTACATACAGAGATGTTGCTGAGGTGTACAGTGTCTGGCCCCCACTCCTGAGGCAGGCTGCTGTGGATAACTGGTTTTGACTGAGACTGGGAGCCCTCCCCTTGAGAGGAGGGGAGGACACAGAGCTGATCTGATCTGACAATTGGTCAGCAAAGGAGACTCCATGGTCCCACTGTTTCTACAATTTCTCCACGGAGGCCCAGAGCACTCATGGCATGTGTGTGTGGGGAGGCAGGGATGAGGGAGTGAGCCATGCTACACTGCCAAGCACTCTTGGGCTGGCTGTGGGCAGGGATTGTTGAAATACTCAGTCCCACAGCCCAAAGTCAGAAAAAGTGGGAACTAGGGAACCAATATATTGCCCTGCCTCCAGCCCCAGGATTGGTGGCTTTCAGCAAGCACTAAGACCTGTGGCCTTGACTGGATTTTCGTCTGATTGGTCTTGGCCAAGCCAGCTGACTGAGTTAGGTAGAGGAGGGCCAGAAGGGAAGAGATGGCAAAAGAGGACCATCTACTGGGAAAACATGGAAAGTGCAGTCTGTCAAACTGCCTTTCTGCCTAGCTTTTAAGAAATCTTCAATTAGAGTTGCACCTCCTTCTTGAGGTCCTAGTCTTGGTTTGGTGGGGAATTAGTGACAAACAAAAGCAAAAGGAAATCTTCAACACAAACCCAAACAACTACAAAATCTTAGATGAGCAAGGGAAATCAACTTTCACAATAACCTTATCAGGGTAACAAAATGTCTTGAAGGCAGTAGAAAATCTAAAAGCATATGAATATGCAAGAAAATATGGCTCAGCCAAATGACCAAATGAAAACAACAGAGGGAACACAGAATTTGGAACAACTAATCAAAGATGGTCATATAAATCTCCTAAATAAGTTCAATGGGTTGGCTAAAGACATAAAGGATATCAAGGACAAGAAGATTATAAAGAAGAATTTGGAAGAATAAATAGAAAAATAGCAGATATAGAAATGAAAGGTGCTATAGATCAAATTAAAAATATACTAGAGATACCCAATAGCAGATTCGAAGAGGCAGAAGAAAGAATAAGTGAACTAGAAGAAAGGACAACTGAATTCAAATGCACAGAAGAACAAATAGCGAAAAAGATAGAAAAATTTGAATTGGATCTCAGGGAAATGATGGACAACATGAAGTGCAAAAATATTAGAATCATTGGTGTCCCAAATGGAGAAGAGAAGAGTAAAGGGCTAGGAAGGTTATTTCAGGAGATAATTGGGGAGAACTTCCCAACACTTAGAAAAGATACAAATAAGCACATCAAAAAAGCCCAATGAACTCCAAATAGAACAAACTGAAATAAATCCACTCCAAGACACACACTAATAAGACTGTCAAAAGGTGAAGGGAACCAGAGTCCTGAAAGCAGTTAGAGAAAAGTGACTTACCACATACAAGGGAAGCCACATAAGATTCAGTTTGTACTTCTCGACAGGCACCATGGAGGTGAGAAGGCAGTGGTATGATATATTTAAGGTTCTGAAAGAGAAAATTTCCAATCAAGAATTCTCTAGCCAGCAAAGTTGTCCTAAAAGTGAGGGGGAGATTTAAATTTTCACAGACAAACAAATGCTGAGAGAATTAACAAATTCAGAGAGCAGCCCTGTAAGAAATAAAGGGAGTTCTGTTGGCTGAAAAAAGAAAAAAAAAGACGGGAGAAAGTATCTGGAAGAGGGCACAGAATTGAAGAGTATAAGTAAAGGTAACTTACAGGGTAAAAAGAGAGAGAGGGAAAAGAATATATAAATCTGACAAATAAAAACCACAGGATAGATGGTAGATTCGAGAACAGTAATAACTTTGAAGGTTGAACTATACTCACCAATTAAAATATACAGATTGGCAAAATGGATTTAAAAATATGATCGATCTAATGCTATTTACAAGAGATTCATCTTAAAATCAAGGATACAAATAGATTGAAAGTGAAAGAATGGAAAAAGATGGTACATGGAAGTTGTAACCAAAAGAAAGCAAAGGTAGCTAAACTAATGTCACACAAAATAGACTTTAGATGCAAAGATGTCATAAGAGACAAGGAAAGACACTACATATTAATAAAAGGGACAAGTTACCAAGAATAAATAACAATCATAAATGTTTGTGTACCCCAATCAAGGAGTTCTGAAGTACGTGAGGCAAACAACTTATTGGCAAAACTGAAGGGAACAACAGATGTTACAACAATAATAGTGAGAAACTTTTACCACTCTTTTCTATAGATAGAACAACCAGAGAGAAGATCAATAAGGAAATAGAGAACCTAAATAATGTAATAAGTGAATTAGACCTAGCAGACATATATATAGATTGTTTCACCCCAGAACACCAGGATATACATTCTTCACTTGTGCTCATGGAATGTGCTCCAGGATAGATCATATACTGGGGCAACAACAGGTCTTAATAAATTTAAAAAGATTGAAATTATTCAAAGCACTTTCTCTCATCATAATGGAATAAAACTGGAACACAATAACCACCGAAGAACCAGAACTTTCACAAATATATGGAGATTATTTAAGTGTGCATTAACACACACTTAAACAATCAATACATCAAAGAAGAAATTGCAAGAGAAATTGGTAAATACCTGCAGACCAATGAAAATGAGAATACAACATAAAAGAATTTATGGGATGCAGTAAAGGCAGTGCTGAGAGGGAAATTTGTTGCATTAAATGAATGCCTATAGTAAGAAAGAAGAAAGAGAAAAAATCAAAGACTTAACTGTTCACCTGGAGAAACTAGAGAAAGAATAGTAAACTAACCCCAAAACAAATAGAAGAAGATAAATAATAAAGATTAAAACAGAAATAAACAAACTGGAGAACAACAACAAAAACAATAGAAAGAATCAACAAAACCAAAAGTTGGTTCTTTGAGAAAATCAATGGACCCTTAGCTAGACTGACAAAGAAAAAAAGAGAGAGGATACAAATAAATAAAATCAGAAATGAGTGTGGTCATTACCATAGTCCCTGAAGAAATGTAAAAAACTCATTTGATGAAGCTAACATCATTCTAATACAAAATTGAATGAAGATGCTACATCAAAGGAAAACTGAGACCAATCTCTCTAGTGAACATAGATGCAAAAATTCTCAAGAAAATACTTGCTATTCAAATCCAACGATACATTAAAAGAATTATTCACCACAACCGAGGGCAATTTGTTGCTGACATGCAAGGGTCATTCAACACAAGAAAATAAATAAATGTACTACAACATATTAACAAGTCAAAGGGAAAAAAATCACATGATTATCTTGATTGATGCTGAAAAAGCATTTGACAAAATTAAGCATCCTTTTCTGATAAAAACACATTAACAGTAGGAATTGAGGGAAATTTCCTTAATATGATAAAAGGCATATATGAACAACACACAGCCAGCATACTATTCTATGGTGAGAGATTGAAAGCCTTTCCCCTAGATCAGGAATGGGACAGGATGTCACAACTATTATTTCCAACATTGAGCTAGAATTTCTAGCTAGAGCAATCAGGCAAGAAAAAGAAATAAAAATCTGTCTACATTGGAAAGGAAGTAGTAAAACTTTCATTATTTGCAGATGACATGATACTATACTTGGAAAATCCTGAGAAATCTCTGAGAAAACAGAGCTACTTGAGGTAATAAATACAGCAAATTGGCAGGATACAAGATTAATGTTCAAAAATCAGTAATGTTTCTATATACAAGTAATGACCTAACTGAGGAGACAATCAAGAAAAAATTCCATTCAAAGAACTAAAAACATCAAGTATCTAGGAATAAACTAAACCAGGGATGTAAAGAACCTGTACACAGAAAACTACAAAATGTTATCAAATAAAACATAAATAGGTAGAAAGACATTCCATGTTCATGGATAGGAAGGGTAAATGTCATTAAGATGTCAATGTTACCCAATCAAAATTCCAACAACCTACTTTGAAGATTTAGAAAATCTACTCATCAAATTTATTTGGGAGGGAAAGGGGACTTAAATAGCCAAAAACATCCTTAAAAAGAAGAATGAAGTGGAGGACTTACATTTCCTGATTTTAAAGCTTATTATATGGCCACAGTGGTAAAAACAGAATGGCAGTAGCACCAAGATAGACATATTGATCAGTGGAATCAAATTAAGAGTTTGGAAATAGAACCCCCCCCCAGATCTATGGCTAGTTGATCTCTGACAAGGCCCCCCCAAAACAGTGAACTGTGGCAGAATAGTCTTTTTAATAAATAGGCCTGGGAGAACTGGATATCCATAGCCAAAGGAATGAAAGAAAACCCTTACCTCACAACCTATACAAAGATTAACTCAAAATGGATTGAAGACAGAAATATAAGAGCTAGTATCATAAAACTCCTAGAAGGAAATAGAGGGAAACATCTTCAAGGCCTAGTAAGAGGTGGCAGCTTCTTAGACGTTACACCCTAAGTACAAGCAATGAAAAATAAATAAATAGGAAGTTCTCAAAAGCAAATGATAATTTTTTATCCACATTTTTTTACTCATTTGTCCATACCCTGGATAAAAGAAGCAACAGATACAAGGTTTTCATAGTCCCATAGTCACATCATGAAAGTTATGTCTTTATACAATCATTTTCAAGAATCAAGTCTACTGAAATACAGCTCAACAGTTTCAGGTACTTCCCTCCAGCCACTCCAATACATCATAAACTAAAAAAACATTATCTGAAACAGAGAAGCTAAGCCTACCTATAATTATGCCCAAGAGTTACTTCCAGAAAACCTCCTTTGTTGCTCAGATCAGGCCTCTCTTTCTCTCTAAGCCCAACTCTGCAAGGAATATCATTACCTCCCCCCTACATAGGACATGACATCCAGGTGTACAAGTCTCCTTGGCAACATGGGATATGACTCCCAGGAATGAGCCTGGCCCTGACACTGTGGGATCAACAATGAGTACCTGACAAAAAAGCGGGAAAGAAGTGTAACAAAATAAGGTATCAGTGGCTAAGAGATTTCAAATAGAGTCGAGAGGCTATTCTGGAGGTTACTCTTATAGCAAGCTTCAGCTAGATATTGCTAATTGTCATGGTATGTCACGCCCCAACCAACAGTATTCCTGTAAACCCTAAAGAATATCCAGGGCTCTATCTGAGACTTTATTAATGTTTCACTCACTAAGTTTATTTTTCAGAAACCTAAAACCTCCAAATGGTTCCTAGGCCAGATAAGCCCTGAAACCCAGAGTTACCAGTCTCTCCAAGAGCATCAACCAGTTACACCCCTCTATCGCATCATGTAGACACATCTTTTAAACATGAAGAAGTTAAAACGTAATTGCCCAAATATCCTTAAAGATTAGGAGAAGGATCAAAGGAGAAGGAGGAATTGTAACAGAGAAGATAGGATTTAACAAATTTGTATGACTGTTGAATCATTATATTGACATTTCTTTTTAGTCTACAGTATCTTCAAGCAGAAGGAAATACCTGAAATTGTGGAACTATAACCCATACCAAATTTGTTCTATAATTATTTGCTAAAATATACTTTGAAATGTATTGCTTTTCTGTATATATGTTATATTTCACAATTAAAAATGCTAATAAATCAGAGGGGTATAGGAAAATTATATGGGTATCTTGTTGAAGTTAAGCTGTTATCAAACGAACTATGATTGCTATATATTTATTATGTTAAATGCATCCTGATGGTAAATAGATGAAAAATACATCCAGATAGAAAGGAGTAGGCATTCAATATAATACAAGAAAAAAACCAAATAAATATTAAAAAAAAACAAATAAATATAAAAGTAGGCATTAAGAGAAAAAGTTGAAATAAAAGAGAAAAAATATAAAAAGTATAAGACACACAAAGGCTAAATAGCAAAAGGACTTTAAATGTAAATGGACTAAACTCTCCTGTCAAAAGGCAGAGATTGGCAGAATGGTTAAAAAAAGCATGACCCATCTATATGCTGTTTGCAAGAGACTCACCTTAAATTAAAAAATACAAGAAGACTGAAAGTGAAAGGATGGGAAAATATAGCATGAAAATAGTAGCCAAAAGAGGGCTACGGTAGCCATATTAATATCAGATAAAATAGACTTTAAGTAAAAAAAACAATCATAAGGGATAAAGATAGTCATTATATACTGATAAAGTGATCAATTCAACAAGATTTAACAATTGTAAACATATATGCACATAACAGCAGAGCAACAGAATATATGAAGCAAATATGATAGATATGAAGGGAGAAATGGACAGTTCTACATTAATAGTAGGAAACTTTAATGCATCACTCTCAATAATGGTTAGAATATCTAGTAAGGAGATCAATAAGGAAGTACAGGACTTGAATGATAAACTAAACCAACCAAACTTAAGAGACATATATAGAACACTGCACCAAGCAAAAATAGAATACACATTCTTCTTTGGTACTCATGGATCATTCTCCAGGATAGACCATGTGGTGGGTCAAAAACCAGTCTCAAAAAATTAGAAAATATTGAAATCATACAATGTATATTTCCTGACCACAACAGAAAGAAACTAGAAATCAGTGATAAGGAGAAATGTAAAATTCACAAATAAATGGAAATTTAAAAATGTACTCTTAAACAACCAATGGGTTAATGAGGAAATCAGAAGTGAAATTAGGAAATATCTTGAGGCAAAGTAAATGGAAAATATGATATACCAAAACTTATGAGATTCAGCAAAGTCATTGGTAAGAGGGAAATATATAAGTGCTTACATTATAGAAGAAAAAGACTTCAAATCAGAGACCATATGTCAAAATGGTAAGAACTAAAAAAAAGAAGAAGAAGAAGAGCAAACTAAATGCAGTGTGAACAAAAGGAAGGAATAAAAAAGATTAGAATGGACATAAGTGAAAATGAAAACAATAGAGTCACCCAAACTAAAAATTGGTTATTTTAAAAATCAATAAAATTGACAAAACTTTAGCTCAACTGACAAAAAAAAAAAAAAAAGAGAGAGAGAGAGAGAGGATACAAATAACAAAAATAAGAAATTAAAAGGGGGCCATTACTACCAACCCTGCTGAAATAAAAAGACTATAAGAGATACTATGAACAACTGTGTGCAATAAATTAGATAACCTAGACAAAATAAAAAAAAATCTAATAAACACACAAACTAACTCTACTGAATCAAGAAGAAATAGAAGTTCTCAAAAAACCTATTACTATAAAGAAATTGAATCAGTAATCAAAAACCTCCCAACGAAGCAAAGCCTAGGACTAGATGGCATCATGGGGGGAATTCTATCAAATATTTCACAAAGACTAACTATTAAACTCTTCAAAAAAAATTGAAGGGAAGGGAACATTTCTTAATTCATTCTATGAGGTCAACATCACCCTCATACCAATGCCAGATATTACAAGAAAACTATAGACTGATACCTCTTATGAATATAGATGTAAAAATCCTTAACTAAATACTAGCAAACCAAATCCAACAGCATATTAAAAAATTATACATCATGATCAAGTGGGATTTACCTGGTATGCAAGGTTAATAAAACATAAGAAAACCAATTAATGTAATATACCACTTTAACACAATGAAGGAGAAAAACACACATGATCATCTCAATTTATGCAGAAAGGCATTTCAAAAACTCAAACAACCTTTCTTGATAAAACACTCTAGAAATAGAGAGACGCTTCCTTAACATGATAAAAGGCACATAAGAAAAACTACAGCTACATCATATTTAATGCCCAAAGACTGAAAGCTGTCCCTCAAAGATCAGGAACAAAATGAAGATGCCTATTGTCATCACTCTTATTCAGCATTGTACTGGAAGTTCCTGCCAGATAAATTGGCAAAAGAAAAAAGTAAAAATTATCCCAATTGGAAAGGAAAAATTGAAACATTCTGTAGCAGAAGGCATGATCCCATATACAGAAAATCCTGAAAAATCCACAGTCTAGTTCATAGCTCCTAGAACTAATAAATGAATTCAGCAAAGTGGCAGAGTACAAGATCAACACCACAAAATCAATTGCTTATATATACAAGCAATGAACATTTGGAAGAAGAAATCCAGAAAAAATTCTTTTCACAAAAGCAACTAAAATAATCAAATATCTAGGAATAATTCTAACCAAGGATGGAAAGAACTTGTATGCAGAAAACTAAACATTGCTAAAATAAATCAAAGAAGACCTAAATAAGCAGAAGGACATTCTGTGTTCATGGATTGGAAGACCAAATATCATTAAGATGCCAATACTACACAAAGCAATTTACAGATTCAACACAATCCCAGTCAAACGTCCAACAACCTTCTTTGCAGAAATGGAAAAGCCAATCATCAAATGTATACAGAATTGTAAGGGGCCCTGAATAGCTAAAGCCATCTTGAAAAGGAAAGATGGGATTGGAGAACTCATACTTCCCTATGTGAAAACTTATTACAAAACTACAGTAATCAAAATAGCATGGCACTGGCACAAAGTCAGACATATAGACTAATGGAATCCAATTGAGAGATTAGAAGTTAACCCTTGCATTTACAGTCAACTGGTTTTTGACAAGGGGGCAAAGACCACTCAATTGGGGAAGAATAGTCTCTTCAAGAAATAGTGCTGGGAAAACTGTATCTCCATTTATAACAACACCCCCCCCACTTGATAGTTTATATAAAAAGCAACTCAAAATGGATCAAAGATTTAAATATAAGAACCAGAATTACAAAACTCCTAAAAAAATGATGGGAATCATCTTCAGGACCTTGTGTTTTTAGACATTACATCCAAAGCATAAGCCACAAAAGAAAAATAGATAAAAGAATTTTATCACAAAAGTAAAATGATAATCTACACAATGGGAGATGATATTTGGAAACTATATATTCTATAAAGGTTTAATATCAAGAATATATAAAGAAGTCTTTCAACTTAAAAAAATGATAGACAACTCAGTTTAAAAATGGGCAAAAGATTTAACTAGACATCTTTCCAAAGAAGATATACAAATGGACAGAAAGTACATGAAAAGATGCTCAGCACCATTAGTCATCAGGGAATTGTATATCAAAACCACAATAAGATACAATTTCACATCCATTAGAATTGCTGCCACTAAAAAAACATAAAATAAGAAGTGTTGGAGAGAATGTGCAGAAATAGAAAAACTCATTCACTGTTGATGACAGTGTAAAATGGTGCAGCCACTCTGGAAGCATGGTCTGGTGTTTCCTCAGAAAGCTAAATATGGAACTACCATATGTCCTGGCAATCCTACTACTAGGTATATACTCAAAAGTATTGAAAGTAGTGACTTGAACAGATATTTGCACCCACTTTCATAGCAGCATTACTCACAGTTGCCAAAGATGGAAAAAAACAAGTGTCAATTAACTGATGAGTAGATAAGTAAAATATAGAATATACATACAATGGAATATTATTCAGCCATAAAAAGGAATGAAGTCCTGATACTGCCTCAAAATGGATGAACCTTGAAGACATCATGTTGAGTGAAATAAGCCAGACACAAAAGGAGAAATATTCTATGATCTCACTGTTTTGAAATAATCAGAATAAGGAAACTCTGAGTCAGAATCTAGAATACAAGTTACCAGACAACAGGATGGGGATAGGAAATGGGAAGTTAAGGCTTAAAATGTATAGGGTTCCTATTTGGAATGATGGGGATATTTTGGTAATGGATAGTGGTGATGGTGGTACAACATTTTGAATGTAATTAACAGCACTGAAATATATATCTGAATGTGATTAAAAGGAGAAAAGTTAGATTGTATGTATGGTAACAATATGATTTTTTTAATCCATGGAACCTCACTATACAAACAGTGAACCCTAATTTAAACCACGGACTGTCGTTAATAGCAAAAATGTGCTATCATCAATTGTAACAAAATATTCCACACAATGCAAGGTGCTAATAATAGATTGGTATATGGGAATCTTGTATTGTATGTGTGATTGTTCCGCAAACCCACAACTTCTCTAATAAAGTTAAAAAAAATCAAATATCCATAAAGCAGCACAATGATATAGATACTCGTGTTTTAGTCTGTCTCTACTCTGGGCAAATAGATTTTATCCTTCTAATCAATATAATGGAGTAGTACAGTTTGTAGGGATATAATATTTTTACCATCTTAAAAACAAACACCAATACTATACTCTTCATATCATTTCTCTGATCACTTTAAAGAAACTCTTTAAAGTGTTGCCTGTACTCACTGTCTTCAATTCCTCTGCCTTCATATTCTCTGAAACTCTATTCAGGCTTTCTTCCCTATTACTGCACTGAAAATGGTTCCTGTAAAGTAATTAATGATTATCATGTTTGTTAAGTACAATGATGGATTCAGTCCTCATTTTTCTTGATCTATTGCAGCACTGGGCACAGCTGATCACTCCTTCTGTAACTTTCTGCTTGGCTACCAGGATACCACACATTCCTGGTTTTCCTCCTATCTCACTGGCTTCCCTTTCTCTGTCTGCCTTGCTAGTTCCTTCTCACATTTACAACCTATACACATTGAGGCAATCCAAGGTTCTCTTATTTGTTTATATTTGCTTTGTCAGTGATCTCACCCAGATACCATGCATATGCCAATGACTCAATGGTTTACATCTCAACCCTGGCTTTCTCCCCTAACTTCTACTCTCACATAGCCAATTTGCTACTTTATATTTCTAATTGAACATCCAATAAATATCTCAAATATAACATGTACAAAACTTATTTTACTCCAGAACCTGCTTCTCCCACAGTCTTCTTCACTTTAGTTAAGGCAAGTAGTAGATCAGGCCATAAACCTTAGAATCATACTTTACTTTTCTCTTTCTTTCCTGCTATATATCTAATCCATGAATAAATCCTGTTGGCTTTACCTACAAACTATTCATATTCTAACCTCTTCTCATTACTACCTACCACTATTACCATCGTGTTCAAAGGCACCATTAATTCTTACTCCAGTTACTGAAAAACTGCTAACTGTTCTCTCTGATTTCACCCTTCCTGCCCCAGAGGATATACTAAATTCAGCAGACTGTGTTTTCTCATCGAAACATAAGGTAGATCATGCTCAAAATTTCCAATGGTTCCCTACATCACTCAAAGTAAAAGCTGACACACTTACAAAAATGAAAAGTGCTATACAATCTGGCCCCTAGTTACCTCACTAACTTTATATTCTTCCCCTCTTTGAGTCCATTCCAGCCAAATTGGCTTCCTTATTATTCCTGAACCAGCCAAGCATACTCCCACCTCCGGTCACTTGCACATTTTATTTACTTAGCCAGGAATTCTCCTCTCCTAGATATTTGCATTAATATTTACCTTACTCCTTCTTCTTTTTAATATCTTGGCTTGCCTGTCCCCTTTCAAGTTAGGTCTTTCCTATTCGGTCTATTTAAAATTGTATCTTTCTTATTCCCCTCCCCTACTCAATACTTCCTACCTCCCTTCCATGATTTATTTTTCTCCATTGCACTTTTCCCTTCTAATGTACTATATAGCTTACTTATGTATATGTTTATTGTTTTTTTTGCCACTAGAATGTAAGCTTCAGGAAGGCAATGATATGTGTTTATTTATTTATGGCTGTAGCATTAGCTCCTATTAAGGTATCTGGCCTGGAGTAGGGGCTCAATGCCTGCGTGTTGAATAAAATATTATTTATGTACAGATTTTGTCTAGCAGAGTACAGTGAGAGCAAATCTGTTTTTCTTTATGAGATACTTAGAATCCCACACAGTGGCAGAGATGAGAGCCCATCTGAAAGAGCAGGCCACAATGATCTCAACACAATTCTAGGTCATTTCACAGTACCTTCTTCAAATAACAGGCAATTTGGTTTTTATTAAATTAGATTATGTCATTACCTTCTACTTCAAATATTGATGGACAAAACCTTCAGTTCTGTTTTAGCTCTGGGTATTTTAAATTAGTGGTTTTGTCATGCCTTGGGTCATATTTGCTGCCAATAGCATAAAAAAAAGCAGACATAAGAAGGTTGGTTCCATTTATTCCTCTTTTAAGACTTGGCTAAAATACTATCTCTTCTCTGAAGCTTTTCTAGAACCCACCTCTACTCTCTACCATAAATAACTTGAGACGCTTTCCCACATTTTTGTAGAGCAAATCCGTTTTTTTAAAAAAAACATTATAATGAAAACATTAAAAATAATATTTTAATATAGTACCTGAAATATGTTATTATACTTATTTGTTGCATATCTTTCTCTTCCACGAGGATGTAAGCATTGGAGTTCAGGCTTTGCTTGTTTTCCTATCTCTGGTTCCTAGTTAGGACCTAGCACATACTAAACTCTCAGAAAGTATTTTTCAAATGAATGAATATGAGTGAATAGACACATGATCAGTCGTCAACTGATTAAATGTTGCTCACCAGGGTCAAAGCCATGGAGAGAAGTCCAATAAGGTTAACTGAAGAGGTCATACTTCATGCTAACATCATCAACACCATCATCTTCATCACTATTATCATCATCATCATCATCATCATCATCATCATCAAATAACTATGAATTTGTTTGAGCCAGATACTATGTCAGGCATAGGTCTCTGCATGAAGAAGTTAACAGTCAAATTGAAGAGATAAGCATGACCACAAAAAGATAAATAGCATCAAAGGAAGCATAGGATAAATTCTCAGGGAGTTGGGGAGATAAAAGAGCAGTAGAGGTTCAGACTAGCATGATTAGGGAGGACTTACGGAACATGAGTGTGGAACTTAGGCCTTGAAATAAAAAAAAGTGGCTGAAATGCTTTCACAGAAGAGTATATTTCAGGCAGGTTTGACCAGAACAAATCCTAAGAGACTATATATTTCCACTCTTTATTAGGCTTAAAAGAAATAATGTCACTGAAAAGCGGTGAGATTTTTGTTAGACTCAGATTTTTCATTTTCAAAGAATACAAATTCTTGATTAGGCAAAATAAATGAGATGTGAATCAAAGACGTAGAATTAACTGGAACCACAGTTCTACTTCAAGCTCCTCAATGTTTGAGATTTTTATATGGAGAACATTCTTCCGTTTCTTTGAAAAAGATTTCTTTGCATGTGAAACAGAGAACTAGACATGACTGTGCAGGCCATATACATGTATAGGATAAGAAAAGCAATGGATATGGAGATGAATGATTTTAAAAATACGTGTCATTACCTATAGAGAGTTGTTTTGAACATTAGGTAATATTATTAAATTTTTTCTAATCTACATTGCCTTGATATTTATTAGTGATGATGAGCTGCCTGCCTTTCTATAAATGCCAACTACTTATTAAGTGTTTTGTGACTTAAATGATATAACTAAGACAGGCACTTCTACAGTGCTGTTGGGATAATGTAATGCTAGCTGAGATTTACAGAGTACTCACTGCATGCTAGGCATGTTTCTAAGCACTTTACATGAGTCACTTACAAACCTATTATTATTACTATTATTATTCCTGCTTCACAAATGAGGACCCAGGAGCAAATGGTGTAATACTGGCATTCTGGCCCCCTTAATCACTGGCTCAATTGCTCTGGAAAAACCCTACACAAACAAATTAAAGTTATGATCCACAATAAAATATATGGTGTCTTTACTTTGATATTAAAAAAAACTTAGCAAAGAAAGAAATAAATGTTCTGCTGGTTTAAAATCATACACATACACATAAGCACAAATAAAAACACAAAGGCACATTTAAACAACAAATAGAGCTTTTGCAGCTAAAACAGAAGTAAAATCAAAACCCTAAACTAGATGTTGTATGCCATGGAGCCCACTACTTTGGTCATCTAAAACACGAACCTAGCACTGCCATCATGTGAGAAAGCATGATCAGATTTTCATGCTACACCTATGCAGAGAAAAAGGACAAATAATGTGTCAATGGGAGGCACTCCAGAAATTTTACTTTAGTAAAATAAATTCTCCAATTTGTCAGCAAGGCATGTATAGTTCATGAATAAAAATGTAAACAACCCAAAATAATTTGCCACAATTTGTTCTTTGGTGTCAGATGTTCTAGTCAAAGATTCTTTAAAATCATGGATTGAACACCTCACCCAAATGAGAAATGAATCTCTAAAGGTGAGAGGTTAATTTCTCTTCTGAGAGGAAGGAACTCTATACAAGTCAATTGTGTATAATGCTTCCAGGAGAGATCATGAGAAACACCTTGAAGGATGACAGAATTCAGATAATTTTTTGGAGTAACCTCAGTATCTGGTACCATCTTTACACTTAACGAAATTTCAATGGAAGTTTGACGAACTGGTGAAAGGGGAAAGGAAGGAAGGGAGGAAGGGAGGGAGGAAGGAAGAAAGGGAGGGAAGAAAGAGAAAGAGAGAAATTAAAAAAGGAAGGGAGAGAGAGAAAAAACAGGTCATGCTACTGCCTTGTGATGAGAATAAGTTGCTCATCTTATATGGGCCCCTTCAATGTGATGAGTCGCTTCTCTTTTGCTGTCTTCAAGATTTTCTCTATTGTTTTTGTCTTTTGACAGTTTGATTATGATGTGCTAGGTTTGGATCTCTTTCAATTCATTCTACTTGGAATTTCTTGAGTTTACTGAATGTCTAAATTAATATTTTTCATCAAATTTGGGGACTTTTGGCCACTATGTCTTCAAGTATTCTTCCTTTCCCTTTCTTTCATCTCTCCTCTGGGACTCCCTTTGTCCTTATGCTGGTATACTTGATGGGGTTCCACACATCTCTGAGCTCTGTTAATTTTTCTTCATTCTTTTTTCTCTCTCTTTTCAGATTGGATAATCCAATTGGCCTTTTCTTTAAGTTTGCTAAGCATATTTCTAAGCACTTTACATGAGTCACTTACAAACCTATTATTATTACTATTATTATCCCTGTTTCACAGATACAGAAACTGAGGTGCAAATGCTCAAGTCTTCTGATAAGCCCCACTGATAGGTTTTTCATTTTAGTTATTTTGCTTTTCAGCTCCACAATTTCTACTCATTTCCTTTTATCATTTTAATTTTGTTATTGATATACTCTATGTGGTGACATATCATACTCATACTTTCCTTAAGTTCTTTAGATAGTAACTCTTTTAGTTTTTTGGTATATTTGAAATAGCTCATTTAAAATCTTTGTCTAGTCTGTCCAATATCTAATCTTCTTCAGAAAAAGTTTCCATTCTGATTTTCTCCCTGGCATAGGGATCATACTCCCGTTTTTCTTTGCATATCTCATTTTTGTTGTTGTTGTTGTTGAAAACATAAATATTGTAACATGGCAACTCTGAAAGTCTGATCTTCCCCACTCCCAGAGGTTTGCTGTTGTCGCTATTTGTTGTAGTTGTTATTTTTTGTCTGGTGAGTTGCCTGAACTAATTCTATAAAATCTGTATTCTTAGTTGTGTATAGTCTCTGCTTGGTTAGCTTACTGTTCAGCTAATGATTGGACAAAGATTATTTTAAATGCCTGAAATGAATGAATCTCCTAGTCTTTGCCAAGGGGATTATGTGCTTACTGAAATACACCCTCAACACTCAACCAGGCAGTTTACAGCTCTGCCCTAGTCTTCACTTCCTGCATGCACAAGGCTTTGAAGTCAGTTAGCAGTATAAGCTTAGGGCCTTCTCAAGTCTTTCCTGAGCCTATGCATAGCCCTGGGCATGCTCACTGCCTTACACTTCCACATGGTCTTCTAAGTTCTCAGGAAGACGTGGAAGAGCTTCAAAGCCTGAGACTTTCATTTTAAGTTCTTTAGGTTAGCTTATTGTTCATCCTCATTGTTATCCATTAGGCAGCTGAGCAGTTGAACAATTGTCTCTAAATGTTTTCAACAAATACCCCCTAAGAAAAGGCTTTTTTTTTTTTTTCTGGATGAACTCTGAGTCAGATCAAACAAAGACAGCCTTGTAAGTAGGATCTTTTATAAAACCACCACACTGGTCAAATGATGACAACTCTCTGGGAATAAGGCTTGAAGGAGCTCCAACCCCTGTTCTGATGGTTTCAGGATCCTGGTTTTCACTGTGATTGTGAGCTGTTGGATATCAAAGTTACTGCAGAATGGGTGAGAGGGAATGGAAACAGGGCAAGTTACAAAGACACAAACTTTGCTATTCTTGCCAAGATGCAGTTGTTTTTCTTGTTTAAATGCACCCCCCCCCAATTACTGCAAACTTTGGTTAATTTCCAGAATTCTGAAAAAAGCAAAATATGAGTGATCAAATTTCTCTGCAGTCTCACTCACATTTGAAAATGTTACTATTTTTTTTTATTTCAGCCATTCTGATAGGTATATTATATATCTCAATGTGGTTTTAATTTTAATGTTCCTAAAAGCTAATGATGCTGAGCATCTTTTAATGTGCTTATTTGCCAGATATATTTCCTCTTCACTGAAATGTCTCTTCATGTCTTTTGCCCATTTTCTCATTGGACTGTTTATTTTGCTGTTGAATTCTAAGAGTTCTATATATATTCTAGATACAAGTCCTTTGTGGATGTGCAATTTGTGAACATTTTTTTGCTATCTGAAGCTGTTTGTTTCATCCTCTTAACAGGGTCTTTCACACAGAGCAAAAGTTTTTTAATTTAATAAAGTTCCATCAGTTAGTGTTTCCTTTTATACATTGTTCATTCAGTGTCAAGTTTTAGAACTTTCTGCATAGCCCCAGATCCTGAAGATTTTGTCCTATGTTCTTATCCAATATTTTTTTTATCTAATATTTTAATATTTTACATTTTGGTCCATGACCCATTTTGGGTTAATTCTTATATATAGGGTGAGATTTATTTCAAGGCCCTCTCCACCTCTTCTTCCTCCTCTTCCTCCTCCAATTTGCCAATGGATGTCCAATTGCTCCTGTACCATTTATTGAAAAGGTTATCTTTCCCCCATTGGATTGCTTTTGTACCCTCATAAAAAATCAGTTGGGTATATTTGTGTGAGTCCATTTATGGGTGCCTCATTCTGTTTATTGACCTAGCTGTCATACCATACAATACAGTCTTGATTATTGTACCATACCAGAGTCTTGATTACTGTAGCTATATAATACATTTTGAAACCAAGTAGAACAAACCTTCCCATTGTATTCTTTTTCAAAACTGTTTTAGCTATTCTAGTTTCTTTGCCTTTCCACATACACTTTAGAATAATCCTTTCTAAATCTATGAAAATATTTCTGGGAGTTTTGATAGGAATTTTATTTAAATTTGTAAACCAATTTTGAGGGTATTGCTGTCTTTACTAGGTTGAATATTCTGCTCCATGAACACAGTATATCTGTCCATTAAAGAAAGATTTTTAATTTCTTTCATCAGTGATTTGTAGTTTTCAATTATAAGTCATATGCATACTCTACATCTAATTCACTTTTTATTGATTACAAATGGTATTGTATTTTAAATTTCAGGATTCACATGTTCATTGCTAGCAGATACGAATACAATTGATTTTTATATTTATTTTGTATTCTGTGAACTTGCTGAACTAATTCATTAGTTCTAGATTTTTCTAGATTCCTTGGGACCTTCTATACTCACAATTGCCATCTACAAATAGGTAAAGTTTTATTTTTTCTTTCTCATGAGTATGCCTTTTATTTCCTTTTCTTGCTTATTGAAATAATTAGAACTTCCAGCATAATGTTGGATATGGGTGGTGAGAGTGGACATCTTTGCCTTATTCCCAATTTGAGGGGAAAAGTATTCAGTTGTTCACAATTAAGTACAATGTTAACTCTAAGCATTTCGCAGATGTTCTGTATCAAGTTGAGAGAATTCCCTTCTAGTCTCAGTTTCTGATAGTTTCTAATCATGGATGAATGCTGACTTAGCTTGCCAAGCTGCTATGACAAGTGCCACAAAGTGAGTTGGCTCAAACAACAGGAATTTATTGGTTCATGGTTCTGAGGTTAGGAAAAGTAAAAAAATCAAGATACTGACAAAGCTCGCTTTCTCCCAAAAGACAGTAACATTCTGGTGCTGGCTGCCTGCAATCCTTGGAGGGTTCCTTGGCATGCCTAGGAAATGTCCTCTCTTTTCTTTTCTTCTGTGACTTCTGGGTTCTTACAAGATCTCCAGTAATCTAGGCTTCAGCTCATCCTGCTTGACGTGCCTATATCTTAACTAAAAATGACATCTTTAAGAGGTCCAATTTACAATGAGTTCTCACCGGGAGGAATGTGGATTAAGATTAAAGACCAGGTTTATTGGGGTATATAATTCAACCTACCAGAGACATATAATTTTGTCAAATACTTTTTCTTCATTGATTGATATGATCACTTGACTTTTTAAAAAATTCTTAATGTGTTGATTACACCGATTGATTTCTGAGTTATGGTCAGTGTTGTAGTATATATATATATATATATTTTTTTTTTTTCCACATGGGCAGGCACCAGGAATTGAACCTGGGTCTCCAGCATGGCAGGCAAGAACTCTGCCTGCTGAGCCACTGTGCCCCACCCCATAATGTATATTTTTTAAATACTGCTAAATTATATTTGTTAATATTTTGTTAAGATTTTGCATCTATATTCATGGGGATATTGGTATGTATGTTTCTTTTTTTGAACTATCTTTATTTGGTTTTGATATTAGGGTAATACTAGCTTAATAAAAGTAATTAAGAAGTGTTTACTCTTGTTCCATTCTTTAGAAAAGATTTTTTTGAATTGGTGTTAATTTTTCTTTTAAACATTTGGTAGAATTCTCTATTAAAACCATCTGGCCCTGGAGATTTCTTTTTGGGGAATTTAAATTATGAATTCAATTTCGTTGGTAGTT
Source organism: Myrmecophaga tridactyla (assembly GCA_004026745.1). Lineage (NCBI taxonomy): Eukaryota > Metazoa > Chordata > Mammalia > Pilosa > Myrmecophagidae > Myrmecophaga > Myrmecophaga tridactyla. The sequence continues at coordinate 212,291 of PVIY010000104.1, forward strand.
ATAGGGATATTCAAATGATCTATTTCATATTGAGTATTTTTCTTCCACACTATGGGTTTGACTTCTTTTCATGAATGTACTGAAAGCAAAAGCAAAAATTTTCCAATCTCTAACACTTAAACAAGAGATTATCCCTGACTATTAATGTCCTGAGTAAAAGGAAAAACATTGAAACAGCAACATCAATAATGAAATATGAGCATGACCTTGGTGGATTTTTGAGGTTTCTCAGAGCATTCCTGTTCCATTCTTTGTTGTGTGGACTTTTTGAATCCTATGATGGACCTCGGGATTAGGAAGAAAATCAGTGATTTACACTCCACTAATGAGCTGACATAAGGAGCTCTTAGCTCTGACCCTGACAACTCTAATATGACTCTTCCTTGAGGGTCACTTTTATGGTTTCTGTAGAATTAGAATTATGACCCTCAATATGGCTTCTCACCACTCAGTCATTCTAAACAAGATACAGTTGCTTCTAAAATTACTAGAGTGAAGAATAATAGAAGTAAGCTACTGGTTGGTCTTTAGGGAATAGGAAAAGTGAAGGACTGGCAGCTGCCATTGGCAATACTGGTTAGTGTCACAGGCAGTTTATAAAGTAGTAAAAAATTAAGATTCCATACATTGCCCAGAAAACAGGAACTCAATGTTTCCTTTTAGATTTAATATCCCATTCTTTTCAGAATCAGAACGAGGATTATCTTCCTGGATATAGAGATTCCCTTTGGACAAAGATGAGTATGCCATTGCACTTTAAATGACAATACCGTGTGTGTGTGTGTGTGTGTGTGTGTGTGTGTGTGAAGTGATTGGATAATGTACTACAAGTCATTAATAATGAAAGCGGGAAGGAAAGCAGAATCAATAGTAGTTAAAGGAGAGACCAGGTTGAAAAATATTCTGGTAACAGAAACAATCAGTTGGCCATCGGTATGAGAAAAAGAAAAAGTCAAATATGAGTTTGAGGTTTGCCATTTAGCTAAATGTTGTTAGACAGTAATGGTATTTAATGAAAAGGGGGGGCTATAGGAAAAGGAGAAAATTTGGGGGATTAAGGCAATAAATTTGATTTGGAATACATTAAGGGAAAAATTTGAAAGGAGATATCTAATGGGGAATTTGAAACAAAGGGTCTTAAGCTGTGCTGTCTAATAAAGTTGTCACTAGCCACATGTGGCTATTAAAATTTAGACTGAAATAAAATAAAAATTTAATTAATCACATAAGCCACATTTCAAGTGCTCAATAGTCATATGTGGCTAGTGGCCACCATATCATACAGAGAAGAAAACATGTCTATCATTGCAGACACTTCTATTGGACACCACTGATCTAATGCTCAGGAGAATGAAAGGTCACCGCTACAGATTTGGGAGCTATGTGAGAAATTTGAAGATATTTGAATTCATTAATGAGGGAGAAGGGTCCCATAAAGAATTTCTGAAATAAAAATGAAAAGAAGGCCTAGAATAGAAATCTGAGAAGCCCCAGCATTAAAGAATTGACAGAGAAACAGGAATCCATAGACAATGACTCAGAAGTAAGTGATCAGACAGGGAGAAGAACCAGAAAACATTTCTCTCCAGAATATAAAACAGTGTCATGAAAAGAATCATATGCCTTTATAGGTCAAATAGGAGAGAATTAAGAAAAGTTCACTGGATTTGGCAGTTGGAAAGTCATTAGTGACCTTTCCAAAGTATTTTCAATATCAAGATGATGAAAGAAAAAAAAAGGTGAGTAAATGACACAAAATGTAGCACTCTCCTTCAAAATGTTTTACAGTAAAAGGGAGGGGGAAGAGTGCAATTAACTTTAGAGAAAAGCAGGATCAAGTGAGAACTTTTTCTTAGGAGGGTGAGGCTGAAATATATTTGTAGACTGAAGGAAAGAAGCATTTGAAGAGAAAAGTTGAACGTAACTGAGTGATAGGATAAACGATGGATGAACTTCCAGAGGAGGTGACAAGAATTGGGATCAAAGGCACAGTTGGAGAAGTTAACCTTGGAAGGGAAGAAGAAATTCTCTTTGAGGTTAGAGACATGAAAGTTTGAAGGTGGAGGGGAAGAAAGCTCATGATTGAGACAGCTTGAATTTTAGGTGCATTTAATGAATATCTTTGACTGATGACTGAAATTTATGCAGGACTGAAAAATGCCTTTGGTTGTCCATTTAAGCAAGGTCCGACAATCCAACAGGGATCCATCAGCTCTCTGACAATGGGCATAAATTTTGAGGATATCTCATTAATATCCGAAAGCCATTGATCTCTGTCCACCTGCAAAGGCATGGCCTCATTAAAATTCCACAGCTTCTGCTAGAAAGGAATCAAGGAGCACAGACCAGGCCAACAACTGTATCGCCACATCAAAGAAGAAAAAAATACAAGTACACCAAACACTCTATTAAAGATGCTATGCAAGAGTATAGATTGTGGTTATTGAGACATCCTCCAGATGCAACAGCTGCTTGATTATAATGACGAGTGTAACTAGCCCTTCTTAATGTGTAGAGAGGTTAAAAAAAGAAACATGTAGGAAATTGTCCATGAGATATTAGTGAGGCAAGAAGCACTAACTTTCTTAGCCAATAACATAAATTCATTGTGAAAACCCAGATCATTATCTTTACTGCATGAAATCTGGTTCCTACCCCTTTCACTCTACTCATACTGTAATCCCAAGGGTCACCAGTGACCTGTGAATGGTCAAATTCAGCAGCCTTTTCTCATTTTTTGTTTTACTTGAAATTTTTTTTTTTTGCAACTCTAGACACTAAAATGCCTAATAATTTTTAAAATCTGCTCCTTGGTTCCCATGAGGCTATGCTACCCTATATTCTGACAGTTATTTTTTAACTCTTTCCCAGTAGAATTTAGGATTTGGGTTGATCTCTCCCTATAAACCTCTTCCTCATCCTACAACAAAATATTTTTTAGCTGCTGTATTTTTTAGCTGCTGTGTTAGTTTGCAGGCTTCCAGAATGCACTACACCAGAACTGGAATGCCTTTTATTCCGGTAAACTAATCAAGCCCCACCTGGAATGGGTGGAGTCACATCTCCATCTAATCAAAAGTTAATAACCATAATTGTGCATTTCACATTTCCATGGAGATAATCTAATCAAACGATTGCAATTTCTACCATTGAATCAGGATTAAAAGAAATGGCTGCCCAACATGACATGCAAACTCACTGCCCTCCCCCTCTCTACGTGGAACATGACTCCCAGGGGTGTGGACCTTCCTGGCAATGTGGGACAGAAATCCTAGAATGAGCTGGGACTCAGCATCAAGGGATGGAGAAAACCTTCTCGACCGAAAGAGGGAAGGGCAAAATGAGACAAAATGAAGTGTCAATGGCTGAGAGATTCCAGAGAGGTTGTCCTGGAGGTTATTCTTATGCATTATATAGACATCACCTTTTTAGTTAATGGGTAATGGAGAGGCTGGAGGGAACTGCCTGAAAATGTAGAGCTGTGTTCCAGTAGCCATGTTTCTTGAAGATGATTGTATAATGATAAAGCTTTATACAATGTGACTGTGTGATTGTGAAAACCTTGTGTCTGGTGCTCCTTTTATCTACCTTATCAACCGATGAGTAAAACATATGGATTAAAAATAAATAAATAATGGGGGGAACAAATGTTAAAATAAATTTAGTAGATTGAAATACTGGTGATTGGTGGGGGGGGTATGTATGAATTTTTTTCTTTTTATTTTTTTTCTAGATTGATGCAAATATTCTAAGAAATGATCATGGTGATGAATATATAACTATGTGATGATATTATGAGTTATTTTTCATATAACAAGACTGGAATGATCATATGGTAAGAATGTTCACGTTTGTATATTGTTATGTTTTAAAAAATTAAAAAATTAAAAAAAAAAAGGATGACTGCCTCCACAAGATGGAATCAGGATTAAAACATCGCTTTTCTGGGGTACATAATATTTTCAAACCAGCACAGCTGCTTTCTTGAGCTTCCCTAACCTTACCATTACCCTCACATTTTTGGGTTTATCCCAGGTTGTTTAGTTAATTTCTCCAGCTATATGGAAGCACCAAAGCCCTATCTATCCTTTTTTTTTTTTTTGAGTCTGGGAATGCAGAAGTGCAGTGGTCATGCTCAGTTGAATTCAGCTTAACCATCCTTTGCTGGCAACTTCTGTCCTCTACAATGAGCCCTGGAGACACAGTGATGGATCAGCTCCAGCCCCATCTTCAAGAAAGTCATGGTCAGGGGAAAGCTGTGGGGGTCACTGCGTTCAGGGCTCCACGGCTGCTCCTAGTCTATGTAGTGCTTTGGTGTGAATTAGAAAACGGTGCTCATTCAGGTGGATTCAGCCCCAGACTAAAATGCACAGACTGCTGACTGATATACAGGCTGGATTTTAGTCCCGCTTGTCCCTTAGCCATGCACCCTCATGCAGATGGCAACCTATGTAACCATATGCTACAGCCCAGTAGGACATACAGGCCGAAGTGTTTCCTCTGGCCTCTTCCAGAAGAGGAGGGCCCAAATCATCTTTTCAGCCTTCTTGTCAGCTCCAGACCACATACCTATGCCCAGCATGACTCAGTGCTGCCCTTTAGGGTTTTTCCCATTTTAGAGTCGACCTGTCCAGTTGAAACCATGGAGGAAGCTAGACCACAGGTGCTGATCCACAATATTAACTGTTTCTACGCCAAGCATTTAGGGCTTCTACTGATCAAGCAGCTCCATGCTGGGATTTCTCAGTGGGCCATGTAAGTGGCATGTACCTCCTAGTCTGGGTATGGAGGAAGAACATGTCCCTGTGTGAAAAGCCATAAGGCAGAGGGTAGCTGGACTTCCTCAGCATTACAACCAGGAGGATAATTCAGTCCCCAGGAAGATAAGAACAGAGTTATTTGGTTGGATTCCATGGGGCTCATAAGCCTCAAGGCCCATATAAACTAGAGTGAATTTATCAAGGTGTTGGTTGAACTGGAAGTGTTGCTGTCACCCTGATTCTCACACATGTGTCATGAAGAGGATTCTGGCTTGGATGTCTACAATGCCTGTTCTCAATCCTGGCTGTCATCTACCAGCTGAGTGGCCTCCAGCAAGTCACTCAACCTCTTGGGCTCAGTTTCCCTAACTATAAAATGGGACGGTAATCTTTCCCCTGCATGATTCATGGAATTATTGTGAAGCACACTTGAGATAAAAGTCGGTGGACAAGTCCCTTGCGGGACTGAAGAAAAAATATGGAACTATTAAACTTTCCCACCTGGGAAACTCCTGAAACTCTCTCAAACATTAGGAACTCCCAAGTTAACAGACTAAGCCCTTGATCTTCAGGCTTGCTCTTATGAAACTTATTTCTATTGTGGAGAAGCTAAGCCTACCAATAATTATACCTAAGAGTGACTTCTAGAAAACCTCTTTCGTTGCTCAGATGTGGCCTCTCTCTCTAAGCCCAACTCTGCAAGGAAAATCATTACACTTCCCCTACGTGGGACATGACCTTTGGGGTGAGTCTCCTTGAAAATGTGGAACGTGACTCCCAGGAATAAGTCTGGCCCTGACACCATGGGATCAACAACATCATTGTGACCAAAAGGGGAAAAAGAAATATAATAAAATAAGGTGTCAATGGCTAAGAGAGTTCAAATAGAGTTGATAGGCTATCCTGGAGGCTACTCTTATGTATGCTTCAGCTAGATATTGTTAATTGCCATGGTTTGCCAAACCTCAACCAATATCACTCTTCTTAACCCTAAAGAACATCTAGGATTTGGGAGTCTACAAAAGTTTCATGCACTAAATTTACTTTCCAGAAACCTATAACCTCCAGATGATTCCTAGGCCAGATAAGTCCTAAAACCCAGAGGGGCCAGCCTCTCCAAGAACAACAACTAGTTCCATCACCCTATCCCATACTGTTGACACTCCTTTTAATGGACATAGCCCTAATATCCCTAAAGATTGGGGGGACAATCAAAGAAGAGGGAGGAGTTATAACAGAAAAGATAGGATTTAACAAATGCGTATGACTGCTGAATCGTTATATTGATATTTCTTTTAGTCTCCAGTTTCTTGGAGCAGCTAGAAGGGAAAACCTGAAATTGTGGAACTGTAACCTATACCCAATTTTTAAATCTGTTCTATAACTACTTGTTAAAATGCACTTTTGAAATTTATTGTTTTTGTATATATGTTGTATTTCACAATAAAAAAACATTAAAAAATAAAAGTAAGGGGCTGAGGGAATAAAAAAATCAGTGGACAGTGCTCTGAAAGTTGCACATCATTACACAGAATGGTCCTGCCAATGCAGGGGAGATGCCCAAGGTCACACAGAAAGTTTGCTCTGGGACTCAGCCCTCATCTTACCAGTCTGCATCTCTACTGCCCTCTCACCTAGGTGATTGTCGGTAAGAATGAGATATGGCAACTTGGCTTTGGTGACCCAGCTGAGAGGAAAATTCAGGCACTATTCAGAAATCCCACACCTAGTAGCTAGTGGTCCCAGCAACTAGACTGTAAGAGAAGATATGGATGTTATCAGTGATTGGAGGGGGTATCTTGGGACATGACATTCATGGGTGAAAGTCTCCCTGAAAACATGGGACATGACTGGAGTGGCCCCTGGTGTCACCCACATTTCCCATCTCTCAGTCTCCAGAGACCAAGAAGCCTTGGCTCTGTTCCCAGGTTAGAGAGAGTCACCAGCCCTCAGGCCCCAGGGAGACTGAACTCACCATTACTGCATCAAAGAAATCCAAGGATGAGGTGATATAGAAACTGCCTGCTCCTTCTCTTCAAATTATAACACCCCAACCAGGATCAACTGGAGTTGCATCACTTGGGAAGATGCAGGGAAAACCCAGTCCCCTTACTCTGAGAGCTGAGTCCTAGCCAATCACTTTCCAAATGTTTTTAGTAGCTCAGAGGCAGCTTCTCTCCTGCCAGGGGCTGGGGACTAGACATTCTCCACTTTTTCAGGAGGAAGGGGTTAGACCTCAATCTTGAAGTTTTATAGACTCTCGCTCTATAAAACATAGGCCTATGCTTGCTCTGATATTTTTCCTGTTAAACTGAACAAAATGGTCTCTCCAACCCTCATGCATTTGCCATGCTGGCCCAGGCACCATCATTGCTTTTGATTGCCATCCTGGACTGAAATGGCCTCATCGAGCAGGATGCCTACCCTTTACCACCCACCCAGCAGCTTCAACGAGAAGCCCCACTGAAGGGGGATAACCCCTCTGTCACTCTTTCCCAACTCTTCACCACACAAGGGAAGTAAAAGCACAAGTTCCCAGGACCCATGATCTACAGACACTCTGGCACAGTGACTTTCAAACCAGCTGCTGTGGATCCCCAGGTGTGCCACAGAACTCCGTCAGAAGCTGCAAAGGTGGGAAGAGGGGTGGAGGCAAAGGATAGGTCTCCTGTCCTTGCTCCATTTCCACTTCCACCAGAAAAACTCAGCTTTTATCTGTTTTGCCTACTAAGGCTTCACTTTCAAACTTTCTTCACTTCTTCAAACCAACATTCTAAGGTTTTATCTCAGATTACCAAGCATCGCATTCCTTTTTCCCCAAGTTCCATTCTTGGTTTTCATGTTGGAATGAAAACATTCCAAAAAGAACAAAGTTTCTTTGTATTGCAACTTCAGTTACAGACCCAGGCCCAAGCATTTGCTGGGCATGTGCATTTGTGTACTGCACATGTAGGCACACACATACACACGAGTACAAACCTGCACATGTGCATGCACACACAAACACATATCTACACACACTTGATGGTTTTCTGGCCAACCGAACCTGAAGGTCTGGCCAGGGTTTGATTTGGACAGGGTCCTAGCACTCAGTGAGGATGGCTTTTGACTCTGATATTGGTCCATGCAGTGTGGGAAAACAACGGAGCAAGTAAACAGGCCGAGATTTGTGTCTGAATCCCGGGTGGCACTCCACTTCCCTGCTCCACACCCATAGGACAACAGAGGGAGCAGTACAATGGGAGAAGCAGAAAATAGAGTCAGGTTCTTCTCTACATCTAGCCAGATGGATAAAAATCCAGGTTTCTTCAAAAGACACACTGAAGGAAAACTTAATGATCAGAGCTCCTCCTGTGAGGGCAGGATTCCCCCAGAGACCTTTTCAGCAGTAAGCTCCCTTAAGTATTTTAATGGGATTCTGCTTCCACATTTGTGGACAACTAAATGTGTGGGCAGCAGGGGATGCCTGAAAAGGAGCTTCCCTTCTCCCACAGTTCCCCCAGTTTTCTCCCTTCCTGCTTGAACCTCTGCCTGCATCCATCTACAAGACTGACTATGGAGTGGGCACTTCGGCAGGACCTGGGCCAGCTCTTCCACATAAACCTGTTTGGGTCCTACACCCAAGACATTCTAGGTGAAAAGTGAGGCTTTTCAATCAGACACAGCAGGCCACATGCACAAGATACAGAGGGCCATCTGGCGTTTTACTTTCAGTCTGAGTGCGACCCTGGGAGCATTACTGGCCTCAACTTCCCTATTTGTAAAATGGGGTTCTGTCCACCTCAAGGGATTACTACAAGGATCCCATGAGAGATGTGTATGTGGAGTCTATTTGGTTTTACAAACTCAGGGTGAGATCATGGCCTTCACATCAAATCAGCAGAGAAGTCAGGGAGAAAAGGAGGGAGGGGACATGTTCCTAGGGCATGTTTGTTCAGTGTTAAGGTCTAGCCACATTTGCTGTGTGAGGCCTGCCTCTTCTTACCAAATGGAAGCCAGAGCTCAGGCATGCACAGTGATTGTGTCCTGGACGTGGGGGGTGAGGGGTATTTGGGACAGGTTTCTGGGCCAGTCAAGCTCTACCTGCTCCAGCTTCATGGCCCTTCTGTTAGGTGATTATTTTGTGACACCCTCATTTATGGACTACTTGCCAGATTTATCTGTTATACCTGTGGCTTCTTTATGTCAAATAATATATTACAGTTTATTCAACTCTAACAGGATAAATGACTACAGAACCATAAAGAGGAGATCATTAAAAATCTTTTGGGACAGAGGAAAAAAAATCAACTCATATCCAAGGCTAATTATAGGGTGGGGGCAGGGAGTAGAAAGGGTTGTCAACACCAGTGGACTCAAAGCAAAGATAGAACTGAAATAAAATAACATTCAGGAAGAACAGCAACTCAGGACTTAGGCAGATAATATGACAAGGCATCTAATGCTTAACATTTTTATAAAGTGCCAAATAGTAAATATTTTAGGCTTTTCAGGCTAGGCTCTGTCACAACAATTCAACTTTACCATTATAGCAAAAGCAGTCACAGACAATATGTAAACAAATGAGCATATTCCAATAAAACCTATTTATAAAAACAGGCAGCAGCCTGTGGGTCATAATTTTTCCAATCCCTAAATGTAATAGAGGCTAAATAAGGAGAAGTTAAATCCAAGCTGTAAAACCTGCAGTCAGGGCCCACAAGGGCATATAGTGGTTCCTGACCCAGAAGTCAGTGGCAGGTACACCTGGAGAAATTTTCTAAGAATCCATCAGGTATCTAGGAACTCCTTTTATAGAAGCAAAGGGAGATGAAAGAGGTACCACGCTGATTAAAAACATCTCTCTTGGGGAAACATACCTATTCCAACAACTTCAACCATGAGTATTTGGAGCCCAAGAGTACAGTGCAATGGATTGAGTTCCACATATGGACTTAGCTTGGGAGGCTTCATAACTCACAACCATGTGAACTTGTAGACATTAATTCACTCTGAAGATCAGTTGCCCAATATGTAACCAAGACCTCCTGAAAGAGGCATTTAAGGGGGTTAGATGAGACAGAGTAAGCCAAGGTTCCAGCACAGAGCCTAGCATTTGTGAGTACTTGGCAAATGGTGTTTACTTTTCCATTTTGTAAGTTTCTTTGTTGGGTGAAATGAAAAAACACAGTTTAAGAAATCACTTTGGAAACTGTTATATAGCATGCAGGTATTAGTTACCATTCTTTGTGCTAAGCCAACTTCTCTCCTATGCTCCAAGACCTTAGTTCAGTACATCATAACAGCCTCCAGACTCCCTTCATTCCAATCCAGCCTTAAAAGCTTTCAATGTGCCTTGTACCTACGATACATTCTCAAATGTTATTGTTGAATAAAACAGAGTTGCATGTCACTGTCCTGTCAAAAACCTTCAAAGGCTCCCTATAGCTGGGAATTAAGTTCAAATTTTATGTTGCCATCATTCAGACTTTCAAAAAGTGGGAGCTTATTTTAGCTGAAGGTAGAGTTTGAAGTTAGGACTTGTATCACTTAGGCAAACCTACTGCCCTCTTATTTCAGAGATCTCCTTTTATCCTTTCCAAGATCAATCCCTTACTGTTCTAACAAGCTGGGCCTTGGAAGATAGTTTCCCCCAAACAATACAAGCACAGGTCACTGCCCACTTTCCATCCCCTCCTGTCCTGGCCCTAGGCATTTTGTAGAGTTTAATGGTAATGAGCTTAAGCTCTGGAGTCAGCTTGTGTTAATTCTCAGCTCTGCCACTTACTACCTGGTTTACCTTGAACATCCTTCTTAACTTTTCCATGCCTTGATTCCCTTATCTGTTAAATGGATATAAGTAATAGCAGAGTTGTTGTAAGAATTAAATGAGATAATTTATGAAAAATGCTTAGAAGTATACCTAGTCCCATGGTAAGCTACTAAATGTTAGCTATTATTAAGTTATATTGAGTTGTTTGTTTTCCAATTTCTTCTGGTGTTACAGCAGAAATGAGGAAATCCTAAAAGGAAATCCTACAGGAATTTAAAGTGAGATACAGAAGAGTACGTATTAAAAAATCAATATTGGGCAGGCCATGGTGGCTTAGCAGGCAGAGTTCTCTCCAGTCATGCTGGAGATCTGAGTTAGATTCCTGATGCCTTCCCCTTCCAAAAAAAAAAAAATCAATATTATCCAAAACTTTAAAAAAACCACACATGCTATTAAAATTTTGATGTATTCCTTTCCAGGCTTTCTCTATGTATATAAACAGCATATCCTTTGTGACGTATAAATCTAATTGAATTACCCCTGTTTGATAATCTGCTGTTTTCTACCCTTTCCTAAATTAATATCAGGCAAAAACATGATTTTTAAAAAAGTCACATATTATTCCTTTGTATTAATAGAGCATAATATATTTTACCATTCTTATTTACAACCTAATTAAAGTGATCTTAACCATGATTCCATGAACCATTTTAGTCATAATTAAGACTTATTTGAAAAGAACAACAACAAACAGTCAAAATAACACTATTTCTGTCTTCCCCTAAATATATAAATCTTTGCCATAGCAATTATTTTTTAAGCCTCTGGTCAAAACTGTGAAAAGGCAATGAAAGCCAAAATGCCTTTGTACATCTCATTCTCTCCTTCATTGTCTTCTAAGACTGAACTTACAGCCTCCTCTCTGACAGGCAGTATGGAAGCTAAGTTAAGCAATGTGTCCAGAACTGTGTTTGGAATGAGCTCTGTAAAGAAAATTGTCAAATATCTCTGTAGCATGTCTTTGTTAGCAACAGAGCTGTGTAAAAACCATGTGCAGTGATTTCTTCATAAAACTTAGTTAACTGCAAAAATTCCTTGTCACAGCTTCAAGACAACACAAACCTTTAGTTTTAATCTGGCTAATGATTTAGAGAACAAACACTGGGTATATTCTGCCTATCTCCTTTGTCCCTTGCTCCAAAGTATTTGTGAAGTTCTGAGAAGAGGAAAGTCCACTTTATTCAGAAAACCCATTTGTTTTCACTTTATTTGTATTTATTTGTAAATGGTGCTGGGTGGGGGCAACAGGAAGTTGAGAGTTCATGTCTTACAGCTTCTGTTTTCTCTGTGCTATCTAGAAAACAGTCATAATTTCATAGAACATCCCAGTTAGAATTGTAACTTATTTTAAATTAACAACAGTAAATGTCTGTAATTTTGAAAGAGCTGATTGAAATAGACAAGCGATCTTTCAAGGGATACATGAAATTGTAAAGACACTGATAGTTTCAATGCAAGATGCATATGGCACCAGTTTCCACCTTAATGTGGTTTTTCTCACCTTCACTCAAAATTTAGACGAGAAGTGCTTTGAGAAGGCTAGGTAGAGAGTAACTGACATGACTAGCCAAGGACTCCAGGCAGAGGAGGAGAAAGAGAAAGTAGGCACAGAGATGAGGCTGTCTACAGACAAGGAGGAATTTGGTGGGTACGTGTGGCACAGAAGTAAGGGTAAAAACACACACACCAGTGTCGACAGTATGCAAGATGAAAGAACAGAGGACTATGGCAGCAAGAAATGAGAGTTTGGGATCACAGAGAGGTGTACTCAAGGTGGTGATAAGGTCCAAGGAAGATCCATAGTACTGGAATATTGACAATAAGTATGTGCATTTGTGCTTTCAAGAGAAGAACAAAAGTCTCAAAGTAGCTGTAGGCAACTCAAAAACGTCTTACCTTTCCTAACCACTTCAGACTTACAGATAAGGTAAATAAGTGAAGAGAAACCTCTCCTCCTCCACTTGAGAGGATCACAAGGAAAATGGCATCCCTAAAGAGGACATATAGTGAATGAAAAAGGGCTAAAAGTTTGATTAAATCAGAGAATAAAACATACTAGCAAGAGTTAATGGAAAAGGATATCCACAGAGGGAAAGTGAGCCAAGAAGAGCTGAAATGGGTGAGAACACGAGATGTTAGATGACTTGGCCCAAGAAAGATAAGGATATGGCATATAGATGCCAGAAACTGACTTTTGTGATTGCGAGCATTTAAGCCTGAGCAGCTTGAGGTCCTTGGAGGTCCTGTCTAGGACCTTCCTGGGAGTTTCTATGTAATAGGGCTTGTCCCTAAGATTGCTCTTTCAGGATTTTGGGGAGAACCAGCAACTCCTTTCTGATCTCTAGTGGGACAATCAGTAACAAGAATGGCCCCTGAAGACTTCAGCTACTGCATCCAGAGAGAGGAATTGGTGGGGGTGAAGCACAGTGCCACTGACATTGGATTGCTATAAATTAGAGAGTAGACAGTAGTACATCAATGGTAGGAGAGACCAGGGCAAGTTTAGAATAGATGACCTAAAAAAAGCAGAAATCAAAAGCTAAATAACATAGAGGAATCTGGGTCTTCTGCTCTTTTCACTACAGTATGCTGTCTCTTGTGATAACAAGCCCTTTGGACAGCTGATTTTACACTATGAAGTATAACAAAGTTTAGCAGCCTCCTTACTCAGGCAGTCTCCTTGCTGGGTTGAACAATGCCCACAGGCAGCCACTGGCAAGCCTAAGGCATAAGAAGCAAGGACAGGAAAGAGAAGGAAGAAAAGAGAAAAATGGAGCAGAGACAGAGAGAGGGAAGAAGAACAAAAACAAAAAATGAAATAAGATAAAGGTGGGAGTAAAAATCCAGGGCCCTGGGCCCATGTCCTGTCCATGTAAGATCCAGTGAAACAATAACTAATTATAGGGGTACTTTCTGCTTTTGGAAGCTTAAGAGCATTGCATAGTTAGACCAAACCTGATAAAGAAAGTATTTCTAGAAAAACAAAATGAGAGAAAAGAGATAGAATGCTGTAGAAAGGAAAATAAGGGAGGACCATACACAGGGTTGCTGGTATAACTGAATAGTCTGTGTGTGGCACAAAGGCACTGTCATAGGTCAAACTCTCTGGAAGCAGAGCCCAAGACAGGGATTCTGGTGCTTGTGATTTACTGAGGGCATGCTCCTCAAGGAAAACCTGTAAACAAATGAAGCAAGCAAGGTAGGACAGGGGAAATCGTCATGGGTGTGGCTTCAGATAGTTACGTCTTGTGTTCCTCTGATTCTTGGTTGGAAATATGGGACTCTAGCATAAATTGTACTACAGACTTTCCACCTTGAGGTAAAGAGCAGGCCTTTGTAATCCCATATAAATCAGTTTTTGGCTGTGGGCTCAGACTGAGGTAGAGGTGTAGCCTCTTGAGCAAGGTGGCCCCCATCAGCTGAGGACAACTCTGTAGCAGCTGTAATGGCTACTTTTTTGTGTGTCAACTTGGCTCAGCTACAGCCCCCAGTTATTCAATCAAACACTAATCTAGGGGACACTTCTGGGAAAATGGTAGAGCAGAGTGGAATGAGTTCACTCCTTGTGGCACATGATAGGGGATGGGGAGAAAATGACTGGAACTGCAGTCCTGGGGAGTGAGTAAACAAACAGGGCCTCTAGGGTATTTGAGGGAGGAGAGAAGTGGGGATAGAGTGGGGTGGGTCAATCAACTGTGATCCCTACCAGGGGTGAACTGTGGAGGAACTGATCGTCTCTCTGCTCCAACCTGCCCCAGCTGCTGGATGGGGAAACTTCCCTGTTCAGGTCTGTAGTTGACAGCACCACAGGGAGCCCTGAGGGGACCCGACTGTCCACTGTGGGGGACCGGGCCTCTGCATGCTGGAAGTAATCACCCAGCTTAGCCAGCCCTGCAGGCATGGTGTCTGGGGGACCTGCTGGGTGCCAGATACTGGTTGGCTGTCCAGTCCTGAGGCCACAACTGGTAGTCTGGCCCGTGGGGAGCAGCCTCCCCAACCCCACCATGCATGCCATTTTTGAACCACTGTAGTCCAGGAAGGGCTGGCCTGAGGGAGGAGGAGCCTTAGGAGTGTCACCTGCTTGTGAACAGTGGTAAGTGCAAGCCAGCTACTGCCGTCAGGCAAGGGGGAGCCTGAGAGGAGGTGCCTTGGATCACCACCTGCTGGAGAGAAAGGGTAAGTGCAGGCAGGTTAACTCCCTATCTGCCTAGGTTTTTTTTATTTTTACCCCTTGCATTCTCTTTTCTTTTTCCTTTCTTGATTTTAAAAGTATTTTTTCTATATATTTTTATTAGTAGTATAATTGTTTTTATTATTTTTATATTTATTCTTGTATATATTATATTTTATTGATTTTTTATTTCTTATTTTATATACTATTTTTATTATTCTGTTTCATTTCATTTATTATTATTATTATTATTATTATTATTATTAAATTTTTCTCCCTTTGGTGGGCACCAGTCCGAGTTCACTCCCAATGCATCTTGGGGTGTCTCCTTCTCATTCTGGGGCCTACTACTGCTGAGGTGTGTTTTGTTGTTGTTTTTCATATTTTTATTATATTCTTATTTTATTATTTTCTTTGTCTTTTTTTTTTTTTGGCAGGAGGTACATGGACTGGGAATCAAATCCTGGTCTCCCATGTGGTGGGTAGCCATTCTACCACAGAAGTACACATGAACCTTGGCCTAGCATTTAATAGATTCTCAAGTTAGAATGTATCCCCTACATGAGATCCAGACCTTGGTTAGGTAGGGAATAACTGACACACCAAGTGCAAAAGGAAACCTTCAACACAAAACCAAGTAAACATAAAACTTCAGACGAGTGAAGGAAATCAACTTGCAAAATAGCTATATTAGGACAATCAAATGCCCTGAACACAACAGAAAATCACAAAGCATGTGAAGATCCAAGCAGAAATGGCCCAGCCAAATGACCAAATCAAAACTCCAGAGGGGACGCAGAATACGGAACAACTACTCAAGGATATTTATAAAGAACTAAAGGACATCAGGAAGAACATAAAGAGGAATTTGAAAGATTTAGTAGAAAAATGGCAGATGTCACACAAATGAAAGATATAGTAGAACAAATTAGAAATATACTAGAGACACATGATAGCAGATTTGAAAAAGCAGAAGAAAGAACAAATGAGTGGAGAAGACAGAACAATGCAACTGGTGTGCACAAAAGAACAAATGGCAAAAAGATGGAAAAATGCATCTGGAGCTTAGGGAAATAATGGACAACAAGAGGTACACAAATATAAGAATCATTGGTGTCCTCAAAGGAGAAGAGAAGAATGATGGACTGGGAAAGTTAGTTGAAGATATAATCAGGCAAAACTTCCCAATCCTTTAAAGACATAGATATGAAAATCAAAGAGGCCTAACAAACTCCAAGTAGAATAAATCTGAATAGGCTAGCTCCAAGACACACAGTAACCAAACTGTCAAATGTTGAAGAAAAACAGAAAGTCCTGAAGGCAATGAGAGAAAAGCAATCTACTACACACAAGGGAAAACACATAAGACTGACTTCAGACTACTCAACTGGCAACACGGAAGCAAGAAGGCAGTGGTATGATATGTTTAGATCCTGAAAGAGAAAGGCTTTCAGCCAAGAATTATTTATCCAGCCAAATTATCCTTCAGAACTGAGGGAGAGATTAAAATTTTCAAAGACAAATGAAGATTGAGAGAACTAGTCAACAAGAGACCTTCCCTACAAGAAATACTAAAATACTAAAGTGAGTCCTAGCAGCTGAAAAAAAAAAAGAAAGAAAGAAAAAGAAGGAGAGAGAGGTCTATAGCAGGGCACAGAATTGAAGAATTCCACTGTGCTGGCTTGAAAGGATGTATGTACCCTAGAAAAGCCATGTTTTAATTCTAATCTCATTTTGTAAAGGCAGCCATTCTTCTAATACCTATTCAGTATTGTATGTTTGAAACTGTAATTAGATCATCTTCCTGGAGATGTGCTTTAATCAAGAGTGGTTGTTGAGCTGGATTAGGTGGAGGCGTGTCTCCACCCATTTGGTTGGGTCTTGATTAGCTTACTGGAATCCTATGAAAGAGAATGATAAGAAAGAAAATTAGGAAATTTCTGAGAGAGCAGAGAGCAGAGAATGACATAGCCACAAGAAGCAGAGAGTTTTACCAGCCAACAACTTTTGGAGATGAAGAAGGAAAACACCTCCTGGGGAGCTTCATGAAACAGAAAGCCAGGAGAGAAAGCTAATAGATGATGCCGTGCTTGCCATGTGCCCTTCCAGTTGAGAGAGAAACCGTGACTGTGTTCACCATGTGCCTTCTCACTTGAGAGAGAAACCCTCAACTTCATCGGCCTTCTTGAACCAAGGTATCTTTCCCTGGATGCCTTAGATTGGACATTTCTACAGACTTGTTTTAATTGGGCCATTTTCTCGGCCTTAGAACTGTAAACTAGCAACTTATTAAATTCCCCTTTTTAAAAGCCATTCTGTTTCTGGTATATTGCATTCCAGCAGCTAGCAAACTAGAACAACCACTAATGGTAATTTAAAGGATAAAAAGAGGGAGAAGGAAAAGAATGTATAGATCTGACAAATAAAAACTAAAGGATAAGATGGTAGGGTCAAGAAGGGCTTTTACAGTAAATCCTTTGAATGTTAACAGACTAAACTCACCAATTAAAAGACATGGACTGGCAGAATGGATTTAAAAACATATTCCATCTATATGCTGTTTATAAGAGATACATCTTAGATTCAAGGACACAATTAGATTGGAAGTAAAAGGATGGAAAAAGGTCTTCTATGCAAGTGGTAACCAAAAGAAAGCAGGATTAGCTATATTAATATCAGGTAAGATAGACTTTAAATGTAAAGATATCATAAGAGACAAACAAGGACAGCACATTAATAAAAGGGACAATTCACCAAGAGGAAATAACAATTATAAATGTTTAAACTCCCAATCAAGGAGCTCCAAAATATATGAGGCAAACATTGGCAAAATTGAAGGGAGCTACAGATTCAACGGTTTTATCTATAGTAGAAAGTGGTGTATTGAAGTCTATACTTCAACCTGCCACTCTCTCTCCACTACAACAACCAGACAAAGGAGCAACAGGGAAATAGAGAACCTAAACAATGGGATAAATGAATTAGACCTAATTAGACCTAATAGAAATATACATATAGATCAATAGATCAATACACCCCAAGATACCAGGATATACATTCTTCTCTAGCACACTATTCTCCAGGATAGATCATGCTGGGACAGAAGCTGAGCCTTTATAAATTTATTAAGATTGAAATTATCCAATGCACTTTCTCTGACCACAATGGAATGGAACTGGAAATCAATAATCACCAAAGAACCAGATTTTCACAAATATATCGAGATTAAACAACACACTCTTAAATAATCAGTGGG
Organism: Myrmecophaga tridactyla; assembly: GCA_004026745.1. Lineage (NCBI taxonomy): Eukaryota > Metazoa > Chordata > Mammalia > Pilosa > Myrmecophagidae > Myrmecophaga > Myrmecophaga tridactyla. Next base: position 230,290 of record PVIY010000104.1, read on the forward strand.
TCAAGAAAGAAATTGCTAGAAAAATCAGTAAATATCTGGAGATGATTGATACAACATACAACATATACAACATATCAGAATGTATGGCATGTGGCAAAGGTAATGCTGATAGGGAAATTTATTGCACTAAATGTCTACATTAAAAAAGAATGAAAAGGGGTGGGCCACAGTGGCTCAGTAGGCAGAGTTCTCGCCTGCCACATTGGAGATCCGGGTTTGATTCCTGTTGCCTCCCCATGCAAAAACAAACAAACAAACAAACAAACAAAAAACAACAATGAATAAAACTCGAGGATTAACTGCCCCCCTGGAGAATTTAGAAAAAGAACAGCAAACTAACCCCAAAGCAAATAAAAGAATTGAAATGATAAATATGAAAGCAGAAATAAACAAACTGGAGAACAATAAAACAACAGAAATGATCAACAAAACTAAAAGTTGGTTCTTTGAGAAAATCAATAAAATAGATGGTACCCTAGCTAGACTAACAAAGAAAAAGAGAGAGGGGATGCAAATCAACAAAATCAGAAATAAGAGGGGGGTTGTTACCACAGATCATGAAGAAATTTTTAAAATCATAAGAGAATATTATGAACAACTATGTGGTAAAAAACTAGACAACTTAGATGAAATAGACAGATTCTTAGAAATACACAGATTACCCACACTGACTTAAGAAGAAATAGAGCTCAGCAAACCAATTAGAAGTAGAAATTCAATTAGTCATCAAAAATCTTCCCACAAAGAAAAGCTTAGAATCAGATGGCTTCACAAGTGAATTTTATCAAACATTCCAAAAAGAACTAACACCAATCCTGCTCAAACACTTCCAAAAAAATTGAGGAAAAAGGAACACTACTTAACTCATTTTATGAAGCCAACATCACTCTAATACCAAAATTAGATAAAGTTGCTACAAGAAAGGAAAACTACAGATCAATCTACCCAATGAACACAGATGCAAAACTTCTTAACAAAACACTAGCAAATTGAATACAATGACAAATTAAAAGAATTATACATCACTACCGAGGGGGGTTCATACCAGGAATGCAAGGGTGGTTCAACACAAGAAAAATCAATCAATGTAATACAGAACATTAAGAAATTGGAAGGGAAAAATCACATGATCATATTGATTGATGCTGAAAAAGCATTCAACAAAATTCAGCATACTTTCCTGATAAAAACAATTCAGAAATAGGAATTGAAGGAAAGTTTCTCAATATCATAAAGGACATATATGAAAAATCCATAGCCAGCTTCATACTTAATGGTGAGAGACTGAAAGCATTCCCCCTGAAATTGGGAATGTGACAAGGATGCCCATTGTCACCACTTTTATTCAACATATATATACATATGGAACTATTAAACTCTCCCATCTGGGAGACCCTAGGTACCCTCTCAACCACTGGACACTCCCAAGAAAATAAGCCAAGCCCTGGATTTTGAGGCTAGCCCTTATGGAACTTATTTCTGTAGGGAGAAGCAAAGACTACCCATAATGAAGTCTAAGAGTTGCTTCCAGGAAGGCTCTTTGTTGCTCAGATGTGGCCTCTCTATATAAGCTCAACTCTGCAAGGAAATTTTTTGCCCTGCCCTTCCATGGTACAAGCCATTCAGGAGTGAAAATCTCCTTGACAATGTGGGGCATGACACTCGGGGATGAATCTGGCTCTGGCACCATGGGATTGACAATGTCTTCCTGACTAAAAGGGGGAAAAGAACTGTAACAAATAAGGTATCAGTGGCCAAGAGAGATAAAATGGAGTCAAGAGGCTATTCTGGAGGCTGCTCTTATGCAAGCTTCAGTTAGATTGCACTAATTGTCATGGTTTGCTAAACCCCAATCAACATCACTCCTGTTGACTCTTAAGAACACCTGGGCTTGAGCTGAGACTCTTGAAGATTTCATGTACTAGGTTTGCCTTCCTGGAACATAAGATTCCAAGAACATAAGAACCCTGGAGGGTTCCTAGGTGAGTTAAATTCTGAAACTTAGAGGGACCAGTCTCTCCAAGATTATAAATTATCAATTAATTTCATCCCCCTACCCTTAGTGTGGATACCCTTTCTCAAAACAAAAAAAGCCAGAGCAGGCATTGCCTAAAGATTCTTTACAGATTGGGAGAATTAAAGAAGGAGGAGGTATAACAGAGAAAATGTTATAACAAAGGTATAACAAAGAGGGTATGGCTGCTGAATCACTATATTAATATTCCTTCTAGCCTCCAGTGTTTTGGAGCAGCCAGAAGGAAAAATCTGAGAGGACGGAATGGTAGCCTAAGACAAACTCTGGGATCTGTTGTATAACTACTTATTGAAGTGTGCTTTGAAAATTAGTGCTTTTTTCTTTCTTTGCTTTGCATATATGTTATATTTTACAATAAGAAACCTTTAAAAAACACTAATCTAGGTGTCGTGTGGAGTTATTTTGTAGATGTGATTAAAGTCTATAATCACTTTACATTAAGGGAGATTATCCTAGATAATCTAGCTGGATCATTATAGGGTGAAAGGCCTTAAGAATAGAACTGAACTCATGCCCAAGGCTTCCAGCCTGCCCTTCCTGACAGACTGCTTTATGGATTTATGACTTCCCTCACAATCTCTCAATATATATCCTATGGTTCATTTCTCTAGAGGAACCCTAACTGATATAGCAGCTAACTCACAAAGCAACTGGGTGATGGGGGGCACTACTCTGAATATGGAATTCTATGATAGCCACCCAGCCAAAGATGCAAAGGAAAGTAGAAGTCCAGCTTTCTCAGCATTTGCTTTACCTCGTGCCACCCTGGCATGGGACATGTTTGCCCAGAGGAATAGGTGACTTTTCTTCTCACAAAAGCACTCTCTGCTCACTTTTGAGCCATGTGCTCAAGTTGGCATATATACCCTAAGAGGAGGGTCTTTTGGTCTCCCTAAAAGCAAACTAAAGCACCTAACAATTTAAACCCTAACCCAAAGCACTGCTGATTGATCAATACAGGGAAGAATAACAGCAGAGCCTTTGAATTCTTTGATTTACTTCACATAATTTACTTGGTAGTTCTTTTACAGTAGCCACTTGAGCTGTCACTTGTACCCTTAGAAGTATGTAAAAGGTACTTAACCTCTTTACTGGTTTCTACAACTCAGGGTGGGCTCCAAAGGTCAGTTATATTTTATGTGAAACACTAGGAGAAAAGAAAATGCCAATAACTGTTAAATAGCATTACTACTTTAGAACAAAGCAATCATGCTTTTGTGATTCTCAGTCTATTTCCTTTGCTTTCTACACCTGTTAACATATTTGAACAGACACCACCATAAATAATGCAAAGTGATGTGACTTCTTTTCCTGTCAGAGACCGCATACAAATGGTTTGCAGTTGAAAAGTTCACTGTCATCTGGGGGGAAAACAGTATTTTCTGGTGACATAATTGTCAAACCAAAAAACAAAACTGGATATGATGAGGCATTAGATGTGCTGCAAAGCAGATTCAGTAAATATATTCTTGCCCTCTACACTTCTATCAATACTAACAAAACATACAGGCACGGCTAAGACAAAGGGCACACAGACAAGGTAAAGGGAAGGAATAAAGAAATAAAGGAAAAGAGAGAAAAGAAAGGAAGACCTGATCAGAGGTCAATGGTAGATTAAATAATGTATCCCAATTTAGACTTGTTCTTGTTCTTGATCTGCATTCCTGTGGGCATGAACCCAATGTAAATAGAATCTCTTAAAAAGCTGTTTTTAGTTAAGGTGTGGCCCAAGTAAATAAGGGTGGGTTTTAATCAGATTACTACAAACTTTTTTTTAAAACAAAGCCACAGCATGGAGCAGGAAGCTGGAAGTCAACAGAACTCAAAGAGAAGGAGAGGACACCACCCTATGACATGAGGTAAGGATTCAAGCCAAGGAAGCCCATGGGTTGTGGCAAGTCAGCACTGGAAGGGCACTGAAGACCAAAGCAAACCTTCTAGCCTCAAAACTGTGAGCCAATAAATTTCCATTGCCTAAGCCAACCACCCATCATGTGGTATTTCGCATGGCAGCCTGGAAAACTAAAACAAACAGTATTCTCTCAAAAGTTAACAATGTTGGCTAATGCATAATACAGCTCATTGCTTGAGACATGTCTTGTCCAACTTCTTTCCTTTTCAAAACTGCATGACAGTTTGTTAGCCTGAAACATATGGAAGGCACCCATTATGTTCTGTGGGTAGTTACAAAAAAGCAGAGAATGCATTGCTTCTGCTCTTACTCCAGAAATAAGCAACCCCCAAAAGAGACAGACATTTCTATGGAGAAACATATCACCTACAGGGAAGAATAACAGCAGAGCCTTTGTATTCTTTGATTTACTTTCACATAATTTATTTGGTAGTTCTTTTACAGTAGCTACTTGGGCTGTCACCTGTACCCTTAGAAGTATGTAAAATGTACCTAACCCCTTTACTGGTTTCTACAACTCAGAGTGGGCTCCAAAGGTCAGTTATATTTTATGTGAAAACCCTCCAATGAAAGTATAAGTTAAAACTTGGGCAACCCCAAAATGCAATAGAGCCATCACCAGAGAAGGGCTGGATCTCTTGAGCATGTTTGGCTCAGTGGAGCTATCCCTTCTCTTGTGTCTATGCCTCCTTCAACCTTTGTTGTGAGATGTAGACCATTTCACCCACATCTCAACGAACATCCCATCACTGGCCTAAAAATTGCCTTTGTAAAATATCATTTTAACTGTTAGAGAGGACCTGGTATTGACAAGGCTTAAAAGAATGACAGAGAAAAGGTAGTGAATGGGAAAGGCAGTCAGGGCTACCAGATATAGTTGCACAGGCTGTGTGCATACTGAGTGCCTAGAGGGGGACCATTCAAATAATAGTTTATGGGAAAGGTACTACCTAGATGTGTGCTACTTTCATGATCACATGTGACAATTCTGTGTCTCCACCTTGGGTTCATGAAAACAGAGCAATGGAGTACACACAGGGCCAGAGTAGGTATGGCAAGTCTGTCCTCTTGGAGATCTGACTGTTATGTGATCACTCCTCCCCAGAGATCCCTTGGGAGGTACAAGGCCAATACAAATCACAGGATGCTTGCTAAGATCACCAGCCCTACTCATATATTCTAAACTAGCTGTTTTCTTATGGCCCAACACTATAATCCTATCATCACAACCATCCCTGATCCAACCTTTGTCTACCAATCATTGTAAAGGCCAAGTTCTCCAGAAAAAACCCAGAACCTCATCCAACAGATGCATGCATATTAACAGAATGCATCTGTGTCTGCTTCTCCTGTCCCAAATTTATCATGTTCTTCCATTTGGTTCACCTCTTTTCAGCCTAAGGCCTACATTTAACTACACAATTCCTACTTAAATAGCACTGAGTTCACTTAATTTTCCAAGGTTCCATGTCTCAATTCTCAACCTAACTATTCCTTATGCCAGAGATCAGGAATACAAACAAAATCCTTATGGGAATTAGCAGGTCACCTAAATAAGTGACACAGATTGGGGAGAGAACATGAAGAACTAGAGAGATTGTGCCTTCACCTAAAGGAGGCAATTACTAACTTCAGTCAATTATGTTGAAGAAAAATATAGAAAGTGTGCACTGGAGCCGGCTTATACCAGTTCAGTAGTGCCACAATGGTAGTTTGACATCTGCCATGATGGAAGTTTTACACCACAGGAATTGGCAAATCAGATGCTACAAATCAGGAATTTTTTTTTGTTTTTGAGAGCTGGTTGTTATTTAAATATCTAACACCATAGCAGTGATTATAGACCAAATGTTTCCAGTTTCCTCAATATTTCAAGAGAAATATAAATACAGATGTCTTTGTGAACACTCTAGATTTTTAAATTTTGGCTATTAAACAATGTTAAGATACTGTGTTGGAAAAATAAAACATAACTATGGGCCACCTGCTCACAAACTTCACCTTATACCATAGCCCTGTTTGTGGCTTCGGGTCTCTAATTTATACCTACAAATGTGGAGCAACAGAGTCTCAAAGGAGCACAAGTATATTTTTTAAATCCCTAATGATTAAAACATATCACAGATGGCTTCTTTAACATTGCTGGTTATGCACATACATTATCATTTGCTAAGAAATCACTTTGGGTATGAAAAAGTCCATTTTAAGTTCAAATAAAAAATAATCATTCAATCTGTTATACCAAAGTGATTCATAGGTATTAATGAAGTTTCCCTTTCTTTAATAATATCACACTGTGTAAAGCAGATGAAAAGAAATAGCTTCTGTAATACATATGTGTATATATACATGCAAATAAAAAAATAAAAAACAACTAGAAAATGGATGGCCATCATATGTTTATAAGTAAGGGAAGGCAAAAAGTGAAATGTTATGATCAATTTTACCTGAATCAGAAGAAATTGCTAACCGCTGGCCTGATGCTAACACAAAGACTCTACTGGTCCCAGTTGAGGTCACAGAGTTTGACATAAGAGACAAGCATCCTATCCTCTTAAGGCCCATTGATGTCACAATCAGAGGCATTTGGTTTAATCTTTCTCCCCATCTTCTGAGCATGTTTCAAAATCTCCAGAACTATCCATTATAGCAATAACATGTGGCCACTAAAATTTCAGACAGTTAATTTTATATTTCCAATTTTCACTTTCTGCCAACATCTGTGAAGATACTACATCTTGCTGAGGCTCAGGGATGGTTATCAGGGCTTTGTATTGTAGTATAAGCAGGTTACAAAGATAAGAAAATCTCCTAATGTTAATCACTCCTGCAGTGAAATATTGGAGTGACAGCTAGTTCAGACCTATAATGTAATTGGGATTAGAATCCCTTGGTTGCTGCTCTTCATTGACATGTTCTCCAAATGAGACAGGAGTTTTACAAAGTTTTATAAAAAATAAAAATGAGAAACTGTATACAGAAATGTCCAAAATGCAGTGACATTTTAAAGATTGAAATTAATTGTGCTGTTTCCCACTCTATAGTCACTTTTCATGTATATTTCTTTGAAATGCAGAGTAAGTGCTTCTTTGTTTATAGTACAGATGAAAAATTCAACAGCTAGGTCGTAACATAATCTGCCTTGCAAACCCTCATAAATTTTCTATCTTTATTGCCAGTAGAACAGTGTCCTCATCAACTTTGAAATGGAAAGCCTCTCAGGGTAGAAATTCGTATCCTTTTACTTTAGTTACTCCTTTAAAATGATCTGAAAATCACCTTGACTCTGTGTTTCCTTTATTAGCAGCCCAGGCTGCAGAGTAAAGATGACATGGAATTTCAGAGTTTTAACGTCATTGTAATTTAATAGACAGTTATGCTATTTCTCATTAATATTCTAAATGCCTAACTGTTCTAATAAGCAATTTAAAGTACTGCTGGGGCAGATAGGAGGTTAAAAAAAGATCCCAGTATGCTGGGTGCTTTGAGAGGAACAGGTTATCCAGTAAGTACAGATTTTTATATAATGCATTTTCAGAGCTATTTGGAAAATATTCATCCTCAGAGTTCATTCGTGGAAATAAAAAATGGCTACAACCCTTATGACTCTGTGTACTTACATTAAAAATAAATACTTTTTTACAAATAAGGTGCAAAGTTTTTGGAACTTTAGAAACTAAACAATGGTGGTAATGATAATGCTGATGGTGGAGATAACAATGGTTACAGATATTGAGAGGATGACGTAAAGATGCTAATGATAATTCAATTAGATTGTCTAACACTCTGGATTCTAAGATTTTCAAATGGTAAGATTCTTGTCACAAATTTGACAACATTGTTTAGTTGAAATATAAAATCAGTTTCTCTTACTCATCTTTAGGTCCCAACTTAAAAGTAATTTCATATGGGAAGCCTGTTTCAAGGTTAAGTGTTTCTCTAAATACTCTTCAATTCCTTATCACATCACTTATCATACTTTGTTATAATTGCCTAATTGTCTCCTTTGACATCTCCAGCGAGGGTGGTGATCTTTTCTGCCTTGCTCAATCTTATATTCACAGGTCCAAGAACAGATATTTGATAAATATTTATAAAATGAATATAAAATTGAATATACAAATCATGACCCTCACTACAAACTATCTGAATACATAAAACTATATTTTAATTTTGGTCAAACTTAAATGTCAGCGTACTTGCAGGAGCTCTAACTTTTAGTACTGGTCCTCCAGTATTTGTAGAATTATGACAAGTCACTTGCCTTTCTAAACTTCAGTTTCCTCATTTGAAAGATATGGGGACTGGATGATTTTTTTCCATTTTGAACAAAGATGAATTTGACACTTGTTGAGATCCAAGTATACGTAAGGAATTAGAGCCTATAAAGACATATTCATTCATTCAACAAATATTTATTGAGCACATACCACATGCCAGACAGTGTCTAGGCACTGGAGATACAAGAGTTAAAAACAAAGACACTTGTTCGTGGAGATCTTATATGGTGATGTAAGGAGACAGACTACAAACAAATAAGCAAAATATATAGAATGTCAGAAAATCATAAATGCTATGGAGAAAAACCAGGACAGGGAGATAGAAGTGCAACAATGGCAACAGTACGAGGAAAGTTATAATTTTCTAATAGGGTGTTGAGGGAAAGTCCTCCCTGAGAAAATGACTTCTGAATAAAGACTTGAAGGTGGTGAGAAAGCTACCTGTGTATTTGTCTGGACTGTGGACCTAACGAGCAGAAGAAATAGCAATTCAGAGGCCCTGAGGAGAGAATCTCAAGGATGACTTGGTTTAGGGTCTAAATTTGGTGAATGGAGTTGTCATTTATTTGAAGACGACATTACGAATATGAGCTCTGTGTGGGCTGGGGTATGATGGGTGGGGGGAAGATCAGGAGTTTGGATTTTAGACATGTGACTTTGGGATACTTAATATATTTCTAAATAGGCAAGTGAGAAATTCAACAAATAATTGGGAGATCAGGAATAAGGTCTGAGCTATAGAAAAATAAACAGGGAGTTATCGGGGTATGAGACCATATGTGATCACTAACTGAAGAATATAGCTAGACAAATGAAGATATTCAAAGACTGAGCCATGGGCATTAGAAAGTTGAGAAGTAAGGACAATGAGAAAGACTCAGCAAAGAAAACTGAGAAGGTGGAACTCACGAGACAGGCCAAAACAAAAAGGAGAGGGAGTTTTAAAGGCCAAGAAAGAAAAGTGTTTAAGAAGGGACTATGTAAAAGGCAGCTGAGAGACCCAATAAAATGTGGACAATAGATTACCAATTGCTTATATCAGCAAGGAGGTCAACAGTAACTTTGACAAGAATGAAGTAGGGGTTGGGGGTGAAAGCCTACATGGAGATGAGTCAAGATTAAGTAGGAAAAGATGAATTGTAGATAGCAAAAATAGTCAAATATTTGGAAATATATGCTATAAAAGGAAGCAGAAAACTGGCATTGTAGCTGGAAGAGAGAATTGGGGTTAAAAATGACTTAATTGGAATAGGAAAAATAATAACCTATTTGTAAATTGAAAATATGATCGAATAAGTAGAATAAAATTGATGATGCATGAGAGAGATGGGAATTACCATAAGAATGCCCTGGAGTAAATGAGAGAGGATTAGTCCTAATGTACAAGTGGAAGGTTTGGTCTTAAATAGACTAAGGTTCAGTTCATCCATAATAACAGGCAGGAAGGCATAATAAAAGAGCTCAAATGAAAGTATGTGGTTAATACCCCTGGATTTTTTCTTCTTTTTGCTTCTACTTTCACCATGAATAAGAAGCAAGGCTATCAGCTGAGATTTGGGGGAGTGAAGATGTTGGAGGATTAAGGATATGGCATAGAATTGTTTTCCAGTAGAGTAGGAGAATAAAAGAAGTAGGGAAATACATTAGGGTTATCAAACCCCACTAAGGGCTTACTTGAAGTTAGTTTATACAAACTTAAAATTTAACTAGTGCCAACATGACGAGCAGTCTCACCACCCTCCCCCTCTCTGCGTGGGACATGACTCCCAGGGATGTGGACCCTCCTGGCAACGTGGGACAGAGATCCTGGAATGGGCTGAGACTCAGCATCAAGGGACTGAGAAAAACCCTAGAATGAGCTGAGAATTAACATCAAGGGATTGAGAGAACCTTCTCAACCAAAGGGGGAAGAGTGAAATGAGACTAAGTGTCAATGGCTGAGAGATTCTAAACAGAGTCGAGAGGTTATCCTGGAGGTTATTCTTACGCATTAAGTAGATATCACTTTGTTGTTCAAGATGTAGTG
>PVIY010000104.1:240642-276453 GCA_004026745.1 Myrmecophaga tridactyla
AGCTGTGTTCCAGTAGCCATGTTTCTTGATGATGATTAAACAATGATATAGCTTTCACAATGAGACTCTGTGAATGTGAAAACCTTGTGTCTGATGCTCCTTTTAGCTACTATATCAACAGAAGAGTAGAACATATGGAATAAAAATAAATAATAGGGGGAACAAATGTTAAAATAAATTTAGTTTGAAATGCTAGTGGTAAATGAAAGTCAGGGGTAAGGGGTATGGTATGTATAATCTTTTTTTTCTCTGTTATCGTTTTATTTCTTTTTCTGTTGTCTTTTTATTTCTTTTTCTAAATCGATGCAAATGTTCTAAGAAACGATGAATATGCAACTATGTGATGATATTAAGAATTACTGATTGTATATGTAGAATGGAATGATATCTTAATGTTTTGTTTGTTAATTTTTTTTAATTAATAAAAAAGTTAAAAAAATTTAACTAGTCATTGCATTTATGAATTTCTCCAGCTATGTTCAGTTATTGGAGTACAGAGATAAAATGTGTAGGGGAGTGGGTTTAACCAAGGCAGAGATTTTGATAGGCAAGTTTGATAAATACAGGGAGATGTGCTTAGAGAATTGAGAATGTATGCAAAAAGAGAGTTATAATGATGAACTGTGGAATTTAAACTAGGTAAAGGGGATAGCGAGGTTATCAGGAGCTGGGGAGCAGCAAAAGGTTTGTAAGATCAATCAGTTGCAGGTGCTGGGAAGTGAAAGATTGATCACTGGATGTGGGGTACTTTAGGGAGTGAACTGGAAAGACAGAAGATGCTTGAAATTGAGTTAATGGAGAGGTTGAAGTTAATGATAATGACATGATATAAGGTACAACTATGAAAGTGAGTGACTGAGATGTGGTAGAGAACAAGATTACTGAAGGTGAGGTGATCCAGTAACTGACAGTCCAGGATGCTGGAAGGATTGTCTTCATGGAAATTGACATCCCCAAGCATTATGATAGAAGCAGTGCAGGAGAGAGTCAGTGAGCAGGGAGCTAAAATCTTAAGGAGTGAGGGCGGGGAGTTCCCTGAGCTTAAGTATGAGGGACTCAGCCAACTTCCACTTGGGATGGTTTGATTATATGCCATTCATAGCTGATAGTTTCAGTTTGGAAGTGGTAAAGTAAAGTAAGAGAACACCTAACCCACTCTAGATCCTGTGGCACATGGTATATGGTATGTGAGACACAAAATGCTACAACTTGAGGGTACTACAGAAGAAACCTTGGGGGTGGGGGTGGGGGAGCCAACCAGCATTTAGTTGAATAAGAAGGGAACATTTAGAGAGGATATTGGAGAAATTTGAATTTTTTTTCTGGAGACTATGAATCCTGGAGCCATGGTGGAAATGTTTCAGAGTTGCTGTGCTTGTTTGAAATATATGTTCCCTAGAAAAGCCATGTTTTAACCTAAATCCCTTTTCATAAAAGCAGAATAATCCCTATTCAATACTGTATGTTTGAAACTGTAATCAGATCATCTCCCTGGAGATGTGATTTAATCATGAGTGGTTGGTTAAGCTGGATTAGGTGACCACATGTCTCCACCCATTTGGGTGGGTCTTAATAAGTTTCTGGAGTCCTATAAAAGAGGAAACATGTTGGAGAATGAAGGAGATTCAGAGAGAGCCGGAGAAGAACGACATAGCCATGAGAAGCAGAGAGCGTACTAGCCAGCAACCTTTGGAGATGAAGAAGGAAAACGCCTCCTGGGGAGCTTCATGAAACTGGAAGCCAGGAGAAGAAGCTAGCAGATGATGCCATTATTGCCATGTGCCCTTCCAGCTGAGAGAGAAACCATGACTGTGTTCACCATGTGCCTTCCCACTTGAGAGAGAAACCCTGGACTTCATCAACCTTCTTGAACCAAGGTATCTTTCCCTGGATGCCTTTGATTGGACATTTCTGCAGGCTTGTTTTAATTGGGACATTTTCTCAGCCTTAGAACTGTAAACTAGCAACTTATTAAATTCCCCTTTTTAAAAGCCATTCCATTTCTGGTATATTGCATTCCAGCAGCTGGCAAACTAGGACAGTTGATATCAGAAGTTGTTGGAAATGATAGGGAGGTAATAAGCCCATATTGAGATGAGATTTCAGAGATGAGGAATGATACGGAGGATCTGGACTTCAAGAGGTTAAATATTTAAGCCAGTCAAAGGGATGAATAGCATTGTAAGTTTAGCAATGGCAATTGTGAATATTGTTGGAAGGAAAAGACTGTGAGCAATAATATTCAGGGTTTTAGATCTACTTTGACTCCTGCCAAGTAAGGTATGGAGGTTGGAGAGCTATGGTCTTATGTAGAGTGCCTAGAGTTTAGGAACTTCCCCTTATTCCAGGAACATCAGCCACTGTGGGGTTCACTTTTCACTTTTGTTGAAATGCTCTCTGCTATTGGCTTTTATAACTCACCCACATGGTTTTTCTTCTACCATGCTGTTACCGACAATTGCCCTTGTTGGCGCCACTTTCAATTTACTGCTAAATTTTAGAAGTACCTCAGGGCTCAGTCTTTATATCCACATACTTGCTTGATACTCTCACTTTAATGTTTTGTTGTCATCTCAAATTTAAGGCCTCTAAAGCAGAATTTCTGATTCCCCCTGTGCCCCCAGTTCAGCTTTCTAATGTCACTTAATGGTTAGATTCAAGAACCTAAGGGTTATCCTTGATTCCACTCTTTTTTTCAATCTGCAGATCAAAACCCTCAGAAAGTTCCAATTGTTCTACCTTCAAACTACCTCCAAAATCCAACCATTTCTCACTACTGCTCCACTAACCCCAAAGTCAGGATTCAATCAGAGATGATCCATGAGAATGTGTCTCTGTGTGTGTGTGTGGTGTGTATGTGTGTATTTTGTTCATTGTAGGGATTTGACCTTACTCAATTGAAGACACCAGTTAAACAGACTCTATAAAACTGTGGTCTTTGTATCTGATGAAGTCTTGAAGTCTACCGTGTAGGAAGTCATTAAAGGAAAATGAATATAAAGTGGGGGAGTAGGAGGGAATCCACAAGAATAAGCTGGAGTCCATGTCTATTTCCATTGCTTCAACCATTGATGATGTGGGTGTCTTTGTGTCTTTTAACACAGACCTAAACAAATACCAGGTCATGAGTCAGAGAAGTTGAAGAAGAATCCAGGATGTTTTAGTTTTAAAGCTGCTGGAATGCAATAAACCAGAAACGGAATGGCTATTAAAAGGGGGATTTATTAAATTGTAAGTTTACAGTTTTGAGGCCATGAAAATGTCCAAATTAAGGCATCCATAAAAAGATACCTTAACTCCAAAAAAAGGCTGATTAAGTTTGGGGTCTCTCTCCACTGGGAGAGCACATGGTATCTGCTAGCATTCTCCCCTCATTTCATAAAGCTTGCCCAGGGGTGTATTCCTTCTGCATCTCCAAAGGTCTCTGGCTGTTTGGGCTCTGCTGGCTCTTTCCAAAATGATTCCCTCTTAAAAGGTTCCAATAAGCAACCCCACCTTGAATGGGTAGAGCCACATCTCCATGGAAACCATCTAATCAAAAGAAACCACCCACAATTGGGTGGGTCACATCTCCATGAAAACAATAAAAAAGATCCTACCCAGCAACACTGAATGAGGATTAAAGAGCATGGCTTTTCTGAGGTACAAGACAGTTTCAAACTGGCACACAGGGTAAGTTCAACCAGGCCCAGTTGCTGCACCATACTAAAAAGACAACTTAGCACATAAGCAACTGTGTATGAGTTACAAATGTACACACTTCAAATTTTATGTGTAAAAAACAAAATGGCTGGGACATCATTTCTGCCCTCCTAACAGCATGCTAAATATCTCTTGTCACACACTCTAACCAGAAATATATATGGATGAGGACCCTGGAAACTTGTTCAGCCTAAGAAAGCCAACATATTAAAAAGCAATACATACCTTATCAATCTGGCATCCATACACACCTCATTAAACCATAGGTATATGAATTTCCACTTAAAGAGAATACCAAAACCATGCTTCGACCTAATATGAGACAGCTATTCTACATACAACTGAAAACATGCTAACCCTTCCTTCCACCCCCCAAATTATGCCAGTCCCTTTTTTTTCTCTTTGGGTGAAGTTCATTCTTATTGTAACTATTCAAACTCCTATAACTTAAATTTTGTGATACAGTTACTTATAATTAACACATCTTATATTACATAGTGAAATAGGTTGAAGGGAAACAAAAAATTTGGTTAATCTATACAGAAACATATCGAATTATGGAAGAAAGACCTATAACTATTACAATCCTTGTTTCTATAACTGATTACATTGTTGTAGCTGGTATTTAGAACTATCTTTCTCCACTACTCATCCCATAATTCTCCTTTCCCTCAGTAAGCAACACAGCTGTGCCTGGTTCCTGGCCTGTAATGATTATTGCAGCATAACAAAATATCCCTAAACATAGTAGCAGCTTAAAACAACAAACATGTATTATGTCAGCTCTTGTGGGTCAAGGATATGGTAGGCTTAGATGGGTGGCTTAGCTGACTCAAGGTCTCTCACTGAATTGCAGTACTGCAATCATCTGAAGGTTTTACTAGAGCTGGTGCATCTGCTTCTGAGATGGCTCATTAGTATGGCTTTTGGTAGAGGCCTCAGTCCCTTGTTTGCTATTGGCCAGAAGGCCCAGTTCCTCACCATGTGAAATTCTTCACCAGGCTTTAGTGTCCTCTCAACATGACATCTGGCTATACCCTAGAAATTGAGCAAGCAGGAATCTGCAATGTCTTCTGTGACCTGATCTCAGAACTTATATGTTGTCACTTCCATATAATTCTATTTTTTAGACACAAGTCACTAAGTCTGGCCTACATTCAAGGGAAGGGGAATTAAGCTCCACTCTGTGAAGGATAGAATATTAAAGAATTTGTGGGCATATTTTAAAAGTAACACAGCCATCATGATTAGCTCCCAAGGATTATTTTAATCACCTTCTAATTGTTCTGTTATTCTTGGAATTAACTACAGTTCATTCTATTCAATAGCTAAAGTTATTTATTTAAAATGTAAATGACATTATATAACTACCTGATTGAAGCTTTCCAATGGCTTTCCATTACAAATAGAATGAAATCCAAATTTTTACCACTGCCAACAACCTCTGCCAAACTTTCTGACTTCAATTCCTGTCTATTTCACTAATTCCTCTATGTACTTCCCAGAGTTCCTCAGTCTCTGCACTATTGACATTTTGGATCAGATTATTCTTTGTCATGGGGTTGTATTCTGCAAAGTAGGATATTTAGCAATATTCCAGACTTCTATCCACTAGATTCCAGTAGCACCTACCAGTTATGACAACAAAGAATGTCTCCAGATGTTCCAAATGCCCATTGTGGGGAGAAAATCACCCCAGATTGAGAACCATTGCTCTAGGCATGTAGGCAATATTTATATTCCTGGAACATGACAGTTTTCTTCTTTATGCTTTTTGCTATGTTAATTTGATCACACATTTGTTTATATGTTTATTGTCTATCTCCTTTTAACTGAAAACAAAACCGTGAGAATAGGGCTTTATCTCTCTTGTTCATTCTGGTATCCCTAGTTATAGAACAGTGTCTGCTACATACTAACAGCTCAAGAGAGCTTTATTAAATAATGAATGAGCGTTCTCCTCAATATGGAATTCATTACCATCCCTGCCTTTCCCTCACCTACTCTAAATTTTTTTTTTACCCCAAATGTCACCTCTCCCAGGAATCCTTACTTCACCTAAGAAAATATTGTTTACATTGCTATTTATTACATGTTTTATATTACCTTCTTTGCATACCTACTTTATCCTCTGGCCTATTAACAACTTATATCTCTAGAATGTTAACTGCTACCCACTTTTGTTTAAAACGATTGAAATAACTTACACTCAATACAATCAATTCTTGTTATTAGCAGTAGTTAGTTTCCATAAAGTTGTTTCCACACTTAATCAACAAATACTGAATCATTGCTCTTATGGGTCCTTTTAGGTTCCTGAAAGCCTCTAATCACAACATTTTTGTCAACCAATCATTATACAGTCTTATTTCATGTGTGTTTCTGTTTAAAGATATCTTATTTAATATATATTGTTGTTTCATCAATACTGAACTCATGGTCAACAGCTCTATAACTAATTCATATCTGAACGAAGTTCAACTAATACATGTGTTTTCTCCATAAGGCATTTCATAGTCTTGCATTTAGGAACACCAGAGAGCACATTAGCACTACACTTAGGAGTCATTTTAAGCAGCAAAATCACTAACAAAAATCACAAAAATGCAAAAAAAAAAAAAAAAAAGCAAAACGTGACACTAAATATACGTGAAGAGGGCACTTGTTTACAGTATGAGAGCTGAAACAAGAGGCCGATTATTGCCTTGTTCAGCCTCAGCTGGGAATGTGCACATCTGTTAGCAGACCCAAAGTTTTCTCTGTGTATGTCCCTGAAAGGCTGCAAAAGCACCACAAGTATTGATTTTGGGGTCACAAATACATTTTAGCAAGTAAACAAATTCACAAAATATGGAATCCTCAAAAATAAGGAATGACTATGTGTGTGTGTGTGTGTGTTGCTGTACATGTACATACGTATAAACATATGTATATATGTATATATAACATATATAATTATGGTTAATAAAATATTATAATTTGAAAATCAAATCACAAAGGGAGGAGGAGGTAAATATGTTGCCCTTAAAATTAGTATGCTTCCATTATCAAGCAAATTAGACTAGGACCTTCCTAAAATTCAGAACAAAAAATACAACTATTACATTTTACATAAAATATATCAAAATTTTACTTATTATTTAAGATTTTCCCCAATATGAAATTCAAAACTGCATTATTCATGTGTAGGAATATATATGAGAAGATAAGTTCTTCAAATTAGGCTTTATAACAAATACTGAAACAGCATCAATAGGACTCTGTGGTAGACTACATAATGACCCCTGAAATGTCTACTTCCTAATTTCAGGAAACTGTTATTATACTTTATATTACAAAAGGATGAATATCACCTTATATGGCAAAGAAAAACAATTAAATCAAGGATCTTAATATGGAAATATTATCCTGAATTACCTGGATGGGCCCTAAATGCAATCACAAGTATCCTTTTAAGAGGGAGGCTAAAAGGCAAATTGACAGAGAGAGGGATTTGAAAAGCCTTTATTCTAATGATTTGTAATAAAAGCCAATTTCAAAGAGCAATTTAGTAAAGATAACTTTGTGGAAGGCTAAGTAATGTTGCCAAAGTAAGCTACTGTCCACTGGTCTAAATGCATGTAAATATATGCCTTGAAAGCTAGAAGTAAGGATTAATCAGTGTCCTTTAGAGTATCTCTTAATAATTTGGGGTGGAAGGAACTATTTATTCAAGTGAAATTAAATGAAGAATAGAAAATATGACTAATCATCTTTGATCACTATGAATTAAATCAACAATATAATACTATAATAGAACTATATTAATTAGTACACTTTGTTTCAAGTAACAGAATTCAATGCAAACTATCTGAAGAGGGGGAAAAAGACATCAAGAAGAATAGAGCTGTAACTAAATTCAAACTTCACTGGATCCATGGGTTCACATCATTTCACTGGGACTCTCTTTCCTTCTCTTAATGTGCTTTCCCTGAGAAATGGCAATTAAAAAATTCAAACAACAAAATTCTGGTAATAAAGTTACAAAAATATGGCCATCAGGCCAGTTATTCTGCCATTTGTTGAGGCTAATAAAACAGATATTCTCATTGATCTTGTTTCATTGAGCAGAAATTCCCCCTACGACAGTTGCGAAGCAAAAAGGAACCAGACTAAGCATGGAAACAAATGAGAGACATGTAAATGAAACTTGTCATTCTAACATCTGGACACAATAATTAAACATCCAGGGATTCACAGATTCAGTCTTTTCTAGCAAGAGCTCAGCAAAGGTATTTCTTTATACTTATTATATAACTCAGAGATATTTCTTTTTTAATACCAAAGATATAATGGATTTTGATGAAATATTGTATTAAAGTAGAATGTACTGAGAATGAAAGTCTAATAATAATAAATGAAACACTAGACATGGAAGGAGGTATCATGTCATGTTTCGCAACAGTGATATTGGACACAGGTGATGTATATTTGAATCCAAGACTTAGCACTTGCTGGCAAGTTACTGAAACTCCCTCAAGCTCAGGTTTTTAATCTATAAAAGCAGCTAATAATAATAATGCTTTCCCCAAGGTGTGTCTGAAGGATTAAACAGAAAACACAGGTAAATTGGTTAGTACAGTTTCTGATACTAAGCAAATGTTCAATAAGTGGTTATTATTAGTAGTATGAATGAAATGATAGTGTTTTATCTCTGTAAAATAAGAAACTGGACTATATTATATAAAGAGCTCTCTTAATTACTAACATTTGTGTCTCTGCAACCTTACTGGTCTCCATTCCTAAGTGGTTTGGAATTGGCGAAAGATTGGGACTATATATGGCTGTATAAGTACGTAATGCCTAGCATATTAGTAGGTAATGCCTAATGATTATACTCAGATGGTGGAGAATCACTGCTTCCCTATTTCAGGTAACACTAGGAGATAGGAGAAGGCAGTGCATCAGTCTCTTTTGCTCAGGATCTTCCCCTAGTGATTGGCTCGGGTTGTCATTGTGAAGCTTAATAACTATTAGGTTCTTTTCTCCTTCCAGGCCCTTTTGTGCTGGGTGGGGCCATGTGACTATTTTTGGCCATGAGTTGTAAGCAGAAATGATGTGTCCATTTGGGGCTGGAGTATTTCATTGCTGGTTTGACACCTGCCAGAACATATATTTTACTCTTCAGTAGCAAATTTCAAGATTACTGCCTGTCTCTCAGTGTGTCATTAGAGTAAGATGAAATCAAGTAGTGCTCCCAGCCAACCTATGATAGATGTGTGGCATGACTGAGAAACTGAAAAATAAACCTTTGTTATTTTAATCCAGTGAGATTTTGAGATTGTTCCTAATTACAGTATAATTTAGATTCTCTTAACTGATGCAGTAGTATATACCTAGAAGTGGGGTGACACCACAAATATTAACCTCAAGTATGTGACATTAGATTAAGAATCAGGTTGGAGAGGTATATTCATAATATTTTCATATTATATACTAGCAAAATTTTTGAAAGAGCTGATATCTACAGTAACTTGGAAAGACAATCATGCACTTAATGAACTTTTATCAATAGGGAAGAAGTTGAAAAGGAGAATGTTGTTAGTATGTATTGGTCGCTAGCAGCTATGTTCAGCAAGGTACTAGAAAAAAAATAAATGAGCAGAGAAAAGAACTGGTCAGTTTTCAAGAAGAAATGAGAACAGGGAACATGGACAATTTAAAAGTGTACGTATAGTGGAGACAATTGCTTCTCAACCCCAAATAATGAAAGATAAAATTGAAAAATGCATTGAGTGACAAAAGTTTAAAACTCAGAATTGCAACAGGAATCAAATCAAAGGTGTGGTTATTACACAGACTGTTTAAAAACCTCTGAATGGATGATGGTTGCACCATGCAAATCCTTGCAATTGGATAAAAGAGAGAGGAATAAAAAGACTAAGAGTGTGGCTGCCACCAAAGCCTCTAGCCTCAAAATACCTGTAACTAAATTAGGAATTGAAGGTATGGAGTGAGTAGGAAAAGAAATATAGAAGACCTGAGAATTGTATCTTGAAAATAATTTTCAGTGTGGTTATTGATGGAACAGAGTGGAAATATATATATGAAATCCACTAAGCTTTTGAGATAGTTTTACTGCCAAAAGAATTATTGGCTTAGACTAAGGGAGACTATGTTTACCCAAGACTTAAGGTAACCCATGGACCCTTAACCTTTTATGGGAAAGAAGAAAGCTAAGAAATACGCTCAGCTCCCAAGGAAGAAATTCCCCAATACTCACTTTAGATCTAGCCAAAAAGGATAATGTAAAATGAATAACATTTCAGAATATAGAGCCAGGGTTCATGCAGTAAAGGACAAATGCATTCTGCCTGGGGGCAGACTTGCAGTCTAATCAAGGAATGTTCCCATCGCCCAGGATAAGAACCCCTTAAAATGTCTACACAGTAGGATTTCAGAATTGCCACAGACTAGTATCTCCCATTCTTCCTGTTTCCAAATGGGATTGTTTATGGCAATTACTCTATTCCTATTCACTATTTTCTACTGGGGTGTGTCATTAGGGAAAAAGGTGAATAATTTAATGCTTGGAGTAGAAGCAACTTTGGAGTCATCTTCCTTAGGGAGGAATAAAATATATTTATTTTGCATGTGAGGCAGAGAGTCAACCAAATATTTGGAAGGGAGAATTCTGGTAAACTGCATTGGTCGTTAATATCCAATTCTTCTCTCCTTTCAGGCACATGAAAAACTGAATTTCCTGACTCCCTTGCCTTTTTTTTTTTTTTCAGAGCAAGTAGTTAAGAAATTTACTAACACACATACTGAGGAAAGGAGCATGTGGGCGCTCTTGCACTTGGAAGGAGAGTAGTTCAAGAGCTACACTACTCCAGTCACAAGAATAGATGAGAAATCACATAGCTGATGATAGGGAGGAAAATGGAAGGAGACGTGACCATGAAGGAAGATGCTAGACTAGGATATACTTCACAAACAGAGAGGAATCAGCAACTAGAGAGAACCTAAAATCTGCCCAGGAGGCAGCCAGGTGAATGCACGCAGACCTTCTATTACCATTCAAATGAGCACTGTCATTTAGTATTTTCTGCTGGAAGAAGTCCCATTAGCCTTATTTAACCATCCTGTGAGGGCCTCCTAGGAGTAACTGACTCCTGGTGGCACACTGATGACCAAGTAGGAGTCCCATTTGTCTGGGCTAAAATTTTGCTCAGATTAGGGTGACTCAGGACACTGGTAATCCTGCCCAAATACTGAGTTGAACTCCTGCATGTGAAAAACAGACAAGGACAATATGGGAGGCAAAACCTTCACTCATATCTGTACTTTAATGGATATTAGACAAAAGCAGGTCCAGATTTCCCTCTCTCACAAGCCAGAAGAATGGTGAAACTTACCAGTATTATACAGAGATTTTCTGAGAGTGAGTTAAAACATATGCACACGTATATATATATAATGGAGAATTAAAGTTTACTAATCACCAATATTTGTTGGCATAAAATCAAGTGATCTATTTTGCATATTTTAGTAGTGAAAATCACGTTAGCCCAGTCACAGCATGTTAAATTTTTTTCCTAACAAACTGGGCAGTAGCTATGGTATGAATTCATTCATTTCATAAATATTTACTGAGAGGCTAATGTGCTATATATGATGGAAAGTTTTTGGATCTAAATATTATATTTTTCCAGAGGGTTTCCCTTCATCTATACTTCAAGTTAGTGGATTTAAATGTAATACGCACATATATGAATCTCAAACCTAGATTTTTCCTCTGATCTTCAGAATTACATATGTAACTGCTTACTTGATACATACATTTGGATGTCAAATAGTCATCTATAATGCAAGGTATATCCAAAAGAAGTCTCTTGATCCGTCACTTCCCACTCTAATTGGCTCCTCCACTAGTCTTCCTAAACTAGGCAAATGCCAAAATATATCCTAATTACGTGTCCCCATACCTTGGAATCATCCTTGGCTGTCCTTTCCTTCACACTGAAGATCCAAACATTCAAGATGTTCCCTTAGGATCTAATTCCAAACTCTAGTAGCAAACTGACAACTCTAGTGCTCAACTCTAGTCTCAACTATGAGAATCTCTTACTTTAATTACTACAATAACCTCCTTACTGGTCTTCCTTATTCTTTTCTTGATCCATCACTGTCCATTTTGCACACAGGAATCAAAGTGATATTTTTAGTAAATAAATTTATATCTCTTTCCCTAAATAAAGTTATCCAATGATTTCCAGGTACACTTAGAATAAAAGTCAAATCCTTTTGGTCTTGAAGCCCTATGAAATTGAGCTTATCTTTTTGAACTTATATAATACTAGTTTCCCCTGAAATTGAATGTGATCAAACTATTTTGTCTTTTTCATGTCTCTATCAGTGTTTCTGCAATTGCCTTTCTCTCTTGACTAGAAGTCTCTTCTGCCATACCCTCTTCTTTTAGATATCAGCTCAAATGTTACTTACAGAACAATAACTTCCTGAGTTATAGTAGCTGCTTTTGACTCTTGCCTCATTCCCACTCAGCCACGATTTCCTTACCTTAATTTCTCCATACCACTATGTTGTAAAGTGTGGTTTCCAGAGCTGAATGACGTGATTGGGGGTCCTGTGCATGCATAGGCCTAGAATGCCGTAAACTGATGCGCGAGCACAGCTAGGGTGGGGTCAGGCTGTGCGACACTATGGGCTGGGGGGTGGGCGTGGGGGTTAGGGGTAGCCTAGGTATGGAGGTTAGTGCCGGCAAGCTTTGTGTGCTGGCAACAGCTTGCAGGGAACAGGGAAGGGGAGGTAGTGCTCAGAAGGGATGTAGGAGAGGTGGGATGGGCTGCACTTGGGATGGGGGTGTGGAGCAGGTATGTGCACTGGGGGCTGGTGGGGTGGGGGCGCCTGGAGCATGGGGAATGGGAGTGGGTGACGGGGTTCAGGTGTGTGGGGTTTGGGGTGAGTCGCTGTTCACGGAGCTGCTCTGGTGAGGGTAGCATGCCCAAGGAGTAAGATGAAATCAAGTAGTGCTCCCAGCCAACTATCAGAAATTATACTTACTATAATTAGTTTCTTTTGTATTAATTGTTTCCCTTCACTAAAATGTAAATTAAATGAGGGACTTTGTTCTGTTTTCTATTGTATCCCTAATATCTACAACAACGTTTGGCACACAGTAGGCCCTCAATAAAGTTTTTGGATGAATGGAAAAGGTGATTTGTTGAACTGTCTTGACATTTGATTAATTAGCATGAATATATCACCAACATCGATTATAAAAATACTTGGGAGACCAGAAACCTCATATACAGCAAATAATCTCTCCTCTCTATTTTCCCCATTCTTATCTCCATGCAGCTATTCATTTGTCTATACTAGATTTAGTTACAGAATCTGTCTGCATCTCCCCACTATAGAATGGACTCACAAAATAAATGGTGGAGATATTGTGAAGTTTTGTAAAGGTGGGAATAATTTCCTTTATCTTCTCATTTCACCGTCTTTCCAGGAATCTGCAGTTCTTGCAAGGAAAAGAACTGCTTGTGATCTTTTAAAACTTTTCTCATGCTGAGATTCTAACAGGAGGAATGATCATTTATATTTGTGCATAGCTCTTTATAATAGATAAAGGACTTTCACATGTCTTATCTCATTTAATCCCTTTAACAATTGACTTGGGGGGTATTGTAGAAATTATTGTCCTCATTTTTTAATTATGTGAATTAAACTATGGGAAGTTAATTGACCCAGGCTGATGCTTGCCAAGTGTTTTAGTTTGTGAAAGCTGCCAGGAGAGAAGGGACAGGAGGGCAGAGAGAAGGGACAAGAGGGCAACCGAGGTGGCAATTCAGGAGTGCGGCTGACCTGGGAGAGCCTTCTGCACCACATGCAGCAGCCCTGGTTGCAGAGGCCGAGGAACTGAGAGGCAGAGAGTTGGAGCCTGGCACCCAGGCATGGAGCGGAGGAGCCTGCGGGAGTTCATGGATGGGTATACGGGACTAGGAAGTAAGCCAGGCCGCCTTCCTTGGGCATGCTACCCTCACCAGAGCAGCTCTGTGAACAGCGACTCACCCCAAACCCCACACACCTGAACCCCGTCACCCACTCCCATTCCCCATGCTCCAGGCGCCCCCACCCCACCAGCCCCCAGTGCACATACCTGCTCCACACCCCCAACCCAAGAGCAGCCCAACCCACCTCTCCTACATCCCTTCTGAGCACTACCTCCCCTTCCCTGTTCCATACCTAGGCTAACCCCTAACCCCCACGCCCACCCCCCAGCCCATAGTGTCGCACAGCCTCACCCCACCCTACCTGTGCTCACGCATCAGTTTACGGCATTCTAGGCCTATGCATGCACAGGACCCCCAATCACGTCATTCAGCTCTGGAAACCACACTTTACAGCAGCCCTAGAACTGGGCATGCGCACAGCCCTCAGCCTCACTTTCCAGCCCTGAAAGTGCCGACCTGCGCAGCCGGGCCGCATCTGCCCCCAATCCATGAAGGCATAATACCGACCTGCTGCCACAGCTCTACACATGTGCACAAAGTGTTCCATGCCCACGTTCACAAGCATCAGCATCACATCCCCAACCTGTGCCTATACATGCCCTGAAACAAATCACCATACTGAGTGCTCCACCCTGTGCCCTGCTCCCTGCTGTACAACCATCTGGCAAACACAAGGCTTTAGACTACTGAAAGAAATCAACTTTCAAAGTAAATCAATCAAGATATTTACATGCAACAAAGACAGCAGATGATCACTAAGCATACCACAATGCAGACAGATATAGCCCTGCCTAAGGATCAAATTAAAACACAAGAGGAGACAGAGACGTTGGAACAATTAATCAGAGATGTTCATACAACTCTACTTAATAAGTGGGATAGCAAATGATAAAAAGGAAATAAAGAAAACAGTAGAAGAGTACAAAGAGGAATTTGAAAGAATAAATAGAAAAATAGCATAAATCACAGAGATTAAAGACTCCGTTGACCAAATAAAAAACATACTAGAGCACACAATATCAGATTTGAAGAGACAGAAGAAAGAACAAATGATATAGAGAACAGAATAATTGGCTTTGAAAACTCAAAACAGCAAATGGCAAAAAAAGATGGAAAAAATTGAATGGGAATACAGGGAAATGATAGACAAAACAAAGTGCACAAATATAAGAATCACTGGTGTTCCAGAAGGAGAAGAGAGGAGTAAAGGGCTAGGAAGAATAGTTGAGGGGAAACTTCCCAACCCTCATAAAGGACATAAATATACAAGTCAAAGAAGCCCAAAGAACTCCAAACAGAATAAATACAAATAGGCCTTCCCCAAGGCACATACTAATCAGTCTGTCAAATGTGGAAGAGAAGCAGAAAATCCTGAAAGCAGCAAGAGAAAAACAATCTACCACATACAAGGGAAATCAAACAAGACTAGGTTCACATTTGACTCTGAAAGAGATCTAAGATCCTGACAGGGAAAGACTTCCAGCCAAGAATTCTGTACCCAGCCAAACTGTCCTTCAAAATTGAGGGAGAGATTAAAGTTTTCACAGACAAAGATGTCCTGAAAGAATTTGTCAACAAGAGACTAGCCCTACAAGAAATACTAAAAGGAGTTCTGCTGGCTGAAAAAAAAGACTGGAGAGGGAGGTCTGGAGGAGGGCACAGAATTGGAAAGTATCACTAAGGGTAATTTAAAGAATACAAAGAGAAATGGGGAAAAGAATATATAGATCAGACAAATAAAATAAAAAAGATAAGATGGTGGAAGCAAGGAATGCCTTTTCAGTAATAACTTTGAATGTTAATGGACTAAACTTACCAATTAAAAGATACAGATTGGCAGAATGGATTAAGAAACATAATCCAGCTTCATGCTGCTTACAAGAGACTCATCTTAGACATAAGGGTACAAATAGATTGAAAGTGAAAGGACAGAAAAAGATTTTCCATGCAAGTTGTAACCAAAAGGAAGCAGGAGTAAATATATTATGCTCCCAATCAAGGAGCTCCAAAGTACATGAAGTACTCTGGCAAAACTGAAGAGAGCGATAGATGTTTCAACAATAGTAGGAGATTTCAATACACCACTCTCCTCTAGAGATAGAACAACCAGAAAGAAGATCAACAAAGAAATAGAGAAGTTAAATAACTTGATGAATGAATTAGACCTAACAGACATATATAGGTCATTGCACCCCAGAGCACAAGGTCATACATTCTTCTTTTGTGCTCATGGAACATTCTCCAGGATAGAATATATGCTGGGGCACAAAACGGGTCTTTATAAATTTTAAAATATTGAAATTATTCAAAGCACTTTCTCTGGCCACAAGGGGATGAACTGGATCTCAATAACCACCAAAAAATGAGAACATTCACAAATATATGGAGATAAAATAACATAATCTTAAACAACCAGTGTGTCAAAGAAGAAATTGCTACAGAAATCAGTAGCTACCTGGAGATGAATGAAAATGAGAATCTAACTTATCAGAACTTATAGGATGTGGCAAAGGCTGTTCTGAGAGGGAAATTTATCACCTTAAATGCCTACATTAAAACAAGAAAGAGCAAAAATCAAGGACTTAACAGCAAACTTGGAGGAACTTGAGAAAGAACAGCAAACTAACCCCAAAGGAAATAAGAGAAGAGAAATAACAAAGATTAAAGCAGAGATAAATGAATAGGAGAACAAAAGAACAATAAAAACAAAAGTTTGTTCTTTGAGAAAATCAATAAAATTGATAGACCACTAGTAAGACTGACAAAGAAAAAAAGAGACAGAATACAAATAAACAAAATCAGAAATGAGAAGGGGTGCAATACCATGGAGCCTGAAGAAATAAAATAAATCATAAGAGGATACTATGAAGAACTATTCGCTAACAATTTAGACAACTTAGATGAAATGGAAAAATTCCTGGAGACACACAAACAAGCTACACTGACTCAGGAAGAAATAGAAGATCTCAGCAAACCAATCACAAGTAAAGAGATTCAATCAGCCATCAAAAATCTTCCTACATAGAAAAGTCCAGGGCCAGATGGCTTCACTGGGAAATTTTATGAAACTTTCCATAAAGAACTAACACCTATTCTGCTCAAACTTTTCCAAAAACTTGAGGAAAAAGGAACTCTACCTAACTCATTTTATGAAGCTAATATCATTTTATACCAAACTGGGAAAGATGCGATAAGAAAGGAAAACCACAGGCCAATCTCCCTAATGAACATAGATGCAAAAGTTCTCAATAAAATATCAGCAAATCAAATTCAATAGCACAGTATAAGAATTATATACCATGACCAAGTGGGGTTTATACCAGAAATGCAAGGATGGTTCAATGCAAGAAAATCAATTAATGTAATATAGCACATTAACAAGTCAAAAGGGAAAAATCACATGATCATCTCGATTGATGCTGAAAAAGCATTCAACAAAATTCAGCATCCTTTTCTGATAAAAACACTCCAAAGATAGGAATCAAAAGTAAGTCCCTCATTATGATAAAGGGAATATATGAAAAACAAATAGCCAGTATCATACTCAATGGAGAGAGACTGAAAGCCTTACCCCAAGATGAGGTACAAGACAAGGATGCCCACTGTCACCACTATTATTCAACATTGTGCTAGAAGTTCTAGCTAGAGCAATCGGGCAAGTCAAAGAAATAAAAGGCATCTGTCATGGTTGGGTTCATGTGTCAACTTGGCCAAGTTGGGCTCATGAACAAAGTGGCCATGGTGGTAGGGATGGAGGTTATGCATGGGCTCAGCAACATGGACTTCCACTTACCAAGGCTGACCTAGCTACAGCCACTGCTGAGTGCTCAATCTGCCAGCAGCAGAAACCACACTCAGCCCCTGATATGGCACCATTCCCCGAGGTGACCAGCCAGCTACCTGGTGGCAGGTTGATTACATTGGGCAACTCCCTTCATGGAAGGGGCAGCAGTTTGTTCTAAATGGAATAGACACATACTCTGGATATGGGTTTGCTTTCCCTGCATGCAATGCTTCTGCCAAAATTACCATCCGTGGGCTTACAGAATGCCTTATCCATCATCATGGTATTCCACATAACATTACTTCTGATCAAGGAACACACTTCACAGCAAATGAAGTGCAGGAATGGGCACATGCTCATGGAATTTTCTGGTCTTACCATGTTCCCCATCATCCAGAAGCAGCTGGATTGATAGAACGGTGGAATGGCATTTTGAAAACTCAATTACGGCGCCAACTAGAAGGCAATACGTTGAAGGGCTGGGGTAATGTTCTCCAGGAAGCTGTATATGCTCTGAATCAGCGTCCGCTGTATGGTGCTATTTCTCCCATAGCCAGGATCCATAGGTCCAGGAACCAAGGGGTGGAAATGGGAGTGGTACCACTCACTATTACCCCTAGTGATCCACTAGGAAAATTTTTGCTTCCTGTCCCTGTGACCCTGAGCTCTGCTGGTATACAGATTTTAGTTCCAAAATGGGGTGTGCTTCCTCCAGGAGAAACAACAATGATTCCACTGAACTGGAAGTTAATACTGCCACCTGGTCACTTTGGGCTGCTTATGCCACTGGATCAACAAGCCAATGAGGGGATTACATTATTGTCTGGGGTAACTGACCCTGACTATCAGGAGGAAGTAGGACAGCAACTACATAATGGAGGTAAAGAAGAGTTTTCTTGGAATATAGGAGATCCCCTAGGGCGTCTTTTAGTACTACCATGCCCTGTGATTAAAATCAATGGAAAACTGCAACAATGCAATCAAGGCAGGACTATGAATGGCTCTGAAACTTCAGGAATGAAGGTTTGGGTAACCCCACCAGACAAAGAACCATGGCCAGCTGAAGTGATTGCTGAGGGTAAAGGGAACATGGAATGGGTAGTGGAAGAAGGTAGTGATAAATATGAACTTCGACCACGTGATCAGTTACAGAAACAAGGAATGTAATGCGTTTTGTTCCTGTTATACTATTTAAGTTGTAAGATATCAAGTTTAAGACTGAATATTACTCAAGGATTTGCACCCTATTCTGGAGAGATTTAATGTGTTTCCACTTATATGCAGGACAGTTGAGTATTGTTATGTGAAAGAAAAAAAATGTGTGTTTTATTGTTTTTTATTTAGAAATTAGGTATGATTTAAGGTGGTATGTATAGTTGCCAAGTTGACAAGGGGTAGACTGTCATGGTCAGGTTTATGTGTCAACTTGGCCAAGTGGTGGTTGGGCAAGTGCTGGCTTGTCTGTTGTGATGAGGACATTTCATAGAATTAAATCATGATCATGTCAGCTGAATCCACAGCTGATTCCATTTGTAATCAGCCAAAGGGGCATGTCTTCTGCAATGAGTGATGCTTAATCTAATCACTGAAAGCCTTATAAGGAGGATTCAGAAGAGACAGGTTCTTCCTGTTTCGGCTGGTGAGCCTCTCTGTGGAGTTCATCCAAACCCTCCATCGGAATCATCGGCTTCACAGCCTACTCTGCAGATTTTGGACTCTGCATTTCCGCGGTCACATGAGACACTTTTATAAATTTTATATTTGCGAGTGTTCCCTGTTGATTCTGTTTCTCTAGAGAACCCTAACTAATACAGCATCCAAATTGGAAAGGAAGAAGTAAAACTCTCATTATTTGCAGATGATATGCTACTATACTTGGAAGATCCTGAGAAATCTACAATTAAGTTACCTGAGCTAATAAAGAAATCCAGCAAGGCAGCAGGATATAAAATTAATGTGCAAAAATCAGTAACATTTCTATATACAAGCAAAGACCTAGCTGAGGAGTCAGTCAGGACCAAAACTCCATTCAAGAGAGCAACTAAAAGAATCAAATACTTAGGAATGAACTTAACTAGGGATGTAAAGTACTTGTACACAGAAAACTACATAACATTGCTAAAAGAAATCAAAGATCTAAATAGGTGGAAAGACATTTCTTGCTGGATAGGAAGTCTAAATATAGTTAAGATGTCAATTCTCTCCAAATTGATCTACAGATTCAACACAGTACCAATCAAAATTCCAACAATCTACTTTGAAGATTTGGAAAAGTTAACTACCAAATTCACCTGAAAGGGAAAGAAACCCCAAATAGCTAAAAGCATCATAAAAAAGAAGAACAAAGTGGGAGGAGTAATACTCCCTGACTTTTAAACCTATTATAAAGCCACAGTGGTCAAAACAGTGAGGTACTAGCTCAAAGACAGAAGCATTGACCAATGGAATCAAATTGAGAGTGCAGAAATAGGCCACCAAATTTATGGTCAACTGATTTTTGATAAGG
The DNA here is from genome assembly GCA_004026745.1 of Myrmecophaga tridactyla. Classification (NCBI taxonomy): domain Eukaryota; kingdom Metazoa; phylum Chordata; class Mammalia; order Pilosa; family Myrmecophagidae; genus Myrmecophaga; species Myrmecophaga tridactyla. The sequence continues at coordinate 260,651 of PVIY010000104.1, forward strand.
CCCCCAAATCCTCTGAACTGGAATAATATTGTCTTTTCAATAATTAGACATCGAAGAACTGGATATCAATAGCCAAGAGAATGAAAGAGGACCCTATCTTACACCCTACACAAAAATTAACTCAATGTGGATCAAGCATTAAATATAAGAACTAACACCATAAAGCTTCTAGAAGAAAGTGCAGGGAAACATCTTCAAGACCTATTAATAGGAGGTAGCTTCCTAAACTTTACTAGCCAAAGCACAAGCAACAAAAGAAAAAACAGATAAATGGGAACTCCTCAAAATCAAATGCTTCTGGACCTCCAAAGACTTTGCCAAAAAGGTGAAGAGGCAGCCAACTCAATGGGAGAAAATATTTGGAAATCATATATCAGACATAGGTTTGATTTCCATATATACAAAGAAATCAAACATCTCAACAACAAAAGAACAAACAATCCAATTCTAAAATAGGCTAAAGATATGAATAGGCATTTTTCTGAAGAGCAAGTACAGATGGCTCAAAAGCACATGAAAAGATGCTCATTTTCACTGGCTATAAGGGAAATGCAGATGAAGACTACAATGAGGAACTACCTCACACCGATAAGAATGGCTGCTATTAAACATTCAGGAAACTATAAATGTTGGAGAGGATGTGGAGAAACTGGGACACTTATGCACTGCTGATGGGAATGTACAATGGTGCAGTCACTATGGAAGACTGTTTGGCAGTTTCTTAGGAAGTTAAATATCAATTTGCCCTATGACCCAGCAATGGCACTACTTGGTATATACCCAGAAGAGCTGAAAGCAACGACACAGATATTTACACACCAATGTTCATAGAAGCATTAATCACAATCGCCAAAAGATGGAAACAAACCAAATGCCCATCAACAGAGCAGTGGATCAACAAAATGTGGTATATATATATACAATGGAATATTATGCAGCAGTGAGACAAAATGACATCCTGAAGCACATGACAAGATGGATGCACCTTGAGGACATAATGATGAGTGAAATTAGCCAGACACAAAAGGATAGATACTGTATGATTCCACTTGTATGACCAGCATAAATGTATAATCAGGGACTTATAATACAGAATATAGGGGACTTAGAGATACATGGAAGCTAGAGATGGGTGAATATTTTGCTAATGAGGTTGAACTCCAATGCAAGGGAATAGATAGAAGCAAAGGTGATTCTTTAGTGGATCTAGAAGTAATATTACCATATTGAAGCTGAACAAGATTGAAAGGGGCTGTATAAACCTATGTGTCTCACTGACCCACACTAGAAATATGAATGCGTTCTTGTAAGAATCACTTCAAAGATATGATTCTTGTGTAAAGAGTGTTTAAGTCCAAGATATAGGGGGAAAACTGCTATTGCATGCTATAAGCTATGTTCAAAAGGAAACCATCAGCACTACCACAGCAAGAGCAGAGAGATAAATAATGGTTTGAGCTATGAGAGTTAAGAGGAGATTTAGATCTCCTATTCGGTAAGGGTGTGTTTATTGGTTTTCTGTCTCTTGGGAACAATGAAATTATCTAAAATTGAGAATGTTGATGGACTGTGGACTTTAAGCCCTCTAAATGATGCCAAATGAATGCAGGTGGCTGAAGGATGGACTGATGGAGAAGTAGATTGGCAAACAATGGTACATACTTATGAACGAAGGTTTTGCTGCTACAAAAAGGAACAATGTTGTGTGGCATGCAACGATGTGAATGAACATGTGGGACATTTGGTAAAACAAAATAAGCCAGAAACAAAAAAAGAACAATGGTATGACCACCTTTATAAAAACTTATTTAAAAGCAGGGGCCTGGATTATAAACCTTTAGAGTTTATAATCTGGATTATAAGATTTTGATTATTTCTGGATTTTGAGAGGTTGTTATATATGCATAACCTGATATTTAGAGATAAGAATGAAGCCAAACAGGCTAAGGTTAAAGTAATTCAGAACATAGGGGTAAGGAAGACAGTGTCTATATTTTAGAATCATACATACTCTTTGAGACCAATGGGAAGAAAGTTTATTTGATCTGGAACTGAAATTTTCTGTAGTGCATAATCTAATTCAACCTATCTGTATAGCTCATTTGAACAACTGAAACACAGGAAGCACAGAATAAGAAAGAGGTCCTTTAATTCTGTATAGGTTATTGTAAGGCCTGGAAACAACCTAGAATATATTAACCAGATAATCAAAAAGAATTGGCAAAGTCCCCTGAGGGAGGAGATAAAGACTATGGAACTATTAACCTTACCATCAGAGAATCCCCTGATACTGTGTCAAAATTTAGGGATACCCAAATAGGCCATGCCCTCGATCATGAGGCTTACTCTTCTCAAGCTTATGTAGGTAGCTTAGAAGCTCAGACTACCTATAGGCATGCCTAAGAGTTACTTCTGGAGGACCTCTCAGATGTGCTCAGATGTGGTCTCAGTCTCTCTAAGCCCAACTCTGCAAGTGAAATCATCACCCACCCCCCTACATGGGACATGACATCCAGGGGTGAAACTCTCCCTGGCGACGTGGGAGATGACTCCCAGGGATGAATCCAGACTTGGCACTGTGGGATCAACAATTACATCCCAACCAAAAGAGGGAAAAGAAGTGTAACTAATAAAGTATCAGTGGCAGAGAGAGTTCAAACAGAGTCGTGAGGCTACTCTGGGGGTTGCTCTTACACAAGCTTCAGGTAGACCTTGCTACCTATCATAACCTGCCAATCCCTAACCAGGACTATTCCAGCCAATTCTAAAGAACACCTAGGGCAAGATTTCACAAGGTTTCCAGGCACTAGAGTAACTTTCCAGAAACCCACAACCTCTAGATGTGTCCCTAGTCCAAATAAGTCCTGAAACCTTGTCCAGCCTCTCCAGAACATCAGATAGTTCCATCTCCCTACCCCCACATTAGTGACAGACCCTTCCAATATAAAAAATTTAGACTTGCCATAGCCCAAGCACCCCTAAAGAGAGAGGTATGGAAAGATCAAAGGTGATGGTGATATTATACATAGAAGATAGGATACATAGAAGATAGGACTTAACAAATGAATATGAATGCTGAATCATTAAATTGATCTTTTAGTCTCCAGTATTTTAGAACAGCTAGAAGTAAAAACCTAAAATTGTGAAACTGTAACCCATGTCAAAGTCTGAAATATGTTCCGTAAGTAATTGTGGTGCTGTGCTTGGAAATTTATGACTTTTTTGCATATATGTTATTGTTCACAAAAAAAGAAGGAAAAAAAGTCAATTGTGATGATAAGAAGTATTTAAACTCTCTAGCCTCCTATATTCTGGAGCAGCTAGAAGGGAAAATATGAGAGGATCATACGGTAGACCATGACAACTCTGGGATCTATCCTGTAACCACTTTATTGCTTTTTTTTTTTATTTCTTTGCTTTGTAGATATGTCATATTATACAACAAAAAAAGTAAAAAAAAAAAAAAAAAAAAAAAAAAAAAAAAAAAAAAAAAAAAAAAAAAAAAAAAAAAAAAAAAAAAAAAAAAAAAAAAAAAAAAAAAAAAAAAAAAAAAAAAAAAAAAAAAAAAGCTGCCAGAATGCAATATGCCAGAAACAGAATGGCTTTTAAAAGTGAAATTTATTAAGTTGCAAATTTACAGTTCTAAGGCCATGAAAATGTCCAAACTACGGCATCCAGGGAAAGATACCTTGATTTAAGAAAGACTATGGGTCCAGAACACCTCTGACAGCTGGAAAGGCACATGACAACATCTGCTAGCCTTCTCTTCTTATTTCATAAGCCTTCTCCGGGGGCATTTTCCTTCTGCATCTCCAAAGTTCTCTGGCTGTGTGGCTCTGTCAGCTTTGTGGGCTCTTGTCAGAATGGTTCCCTCTTACGGTTCCAGTAAGCAACCCCACCTTGAATGGGTGGAGACACATTTCCATGGAAACCAACTAATCAAAACCACCATTGGGTGGGTCACACTTCTTTGGAAACAATAAAAAAGATCCCACCCAGTAATACTGAATGAGGATTAAAGAATATGGCTTTTATGGGTACACAACAGTTTCAAAATGGAACACCAAGTAATGGAGCCGGGACTGCGACTTTGTGCTTCTGATTCCCAAACTTCTTTAAGGATCATAAGCCCAATATGAAAAAAATATTCCCAGAAATCTTTTTTAATAAAACCATTAATGTCCTTTCTATTTTCAGTGAAGCAAGTGATTATGTAGGTAATCCTATATATTAGAAGATAACCTTCCCTCATTTTAGCTTTCTGAAAGGTTAAATCTAGGGCTGATGTCCCACTGAATTCCTATCAGGGCACTCCGTGGGACCAAAAAGGGCTGAATCTGAATAATCAGTAAAGATCACACCTGCATAAGATGTGTTAAATCCATATGTTAACAGTTAAGGGGTAGGAGAGCCTAGTGATTGTGTGAGCTCTATTGGTTTAAATCTGAGGCCCATCTGTCCTTGATTTTTATTGCCAGGAAATTGCAATTTAAAATTTTTTATAACTTTCTATGACTCAGTTTTAACATTTGTAAAATAAGGTGTATTAGTCAGTTCCCACAAGGTTATACTGCAGTAACAAAGAAACCTACAAATCTTAATAGCTTCAGATAACAAAGGTTTTACATGTTGGTCATGCTTCTTATGTGGTTATTCATGACATGGATTCTTCATGCTGAGATCTAAGATAAAGAAGAAGCCCACATATGGCAAATGCTACAGTCATAGCATAGGGAAATAAGCAATGAGGTAAATCAAACGGTCAATCCTGATGTAAACAGGAAGTTCTCTTTGGGGGAAATCAATAAATTACTGGGAGCAATAGATCAATCTACCAGTAAGTGAAGATACATCATGAAATTATTTTGAGGATTAAATAAATAAATTCTTGTAAAATGCTTAACCATCTTAGTGTGTCCACAGAAACTATGTAGCTCATGAGATATAGGTGAAATTGGGTTAAACAGTTCTCTCCTGGTTCCTTAGCCCTTGCAGAGCTATACAAATTGACAGAAAGGAATAAACCCCATGCAGCAATATATGGAATAGCATGCAGGGACCTGACATCTTTGAGGGAGGACCAATTGTGTTAAATTAGAACTTTTCTGTCAATTTTGCAGGATGTCTTACCTAGATAAAATGCCGTATAAAGTGTGACATATTCACTGAGAAGATATAATGGTCATAAAGGTGTTCAACATTTACATTTTCTGGTATATATGGCTTAAAATCTCTCAGATCCATAAAATATTCCTCTCAGAGAAATAGTCTAATTTTATTTTGGTGTTCAGACTTCAGTGATTTTTTTCTCATCTCAATTATGACCTGCTCCAGTTTCTTTACTCCCTTTCACCTGTCATCTCATTCCTCCTGCTTATTATATTCCCTTGTATCTCACTTATTATTTCCCTTTTCCACTTTAATATTCACCTTCTTCAGATTTTATTAACATTTTTCCCTACTTAATCTATATATAAATAGGTCTTCCCAGTCCTGATTACTCAGAGTTGTAATAATGCAAATGCTTCTAATACTCAGCTACTAATTTTAGATAAACTTCTGGGTAGGTAGAATATTGAATTACAGGTTTAGTGAGATTGTACCAGAGAAGCGGGAACAATGTATATTTTCAGGTCAATTTAATCTGATTGTATATACATGTGCCCACAAAACCCCACAGTCTCCATTTCTTTGCCAAATGCAATCCATTTACATTATCGCTCACATAATCATTGAAGTTCACTATACTGAAGAGCGCCCTTCCCTTCTACACCTTACAGTGCCATTGATGCTCTTGACATATGATGTAAACATCTAGTTTTGGAAGACCAGGTACGATTTTGGCTTGAGTTCCCTTCATAGGGACATATTTAAAGTTACTGCTGTCTTCCTGACTCAGACTATCCTTGTGTACAAGTTCTGTACCAGCTCCAGTCTGCTCTTGCTCTAGAGATGATATTCCATTCCTCATTTTAAAATTCAGGCAGAGAGTTTTGATATTATGAGAAAAGAAGATGATTGATAATATACCCCCGAAAAATGCCAACATTTACAGAACAGAAAAAGACAGAAAAGATATGGAATAAATCTGAAAGGGTACAATACTATACAAAAAAAAGAACATGTGATTACCTCGATTGATGCAGAAAAGGCATTTGAAAAAATTCAACATCTTTTCTTGATGAAAACATTGCAAAGGATAGGAATAGATGGGAACTTTCTCAATGTGATTAAGGGAATATATGAAAAACCTACAGCTAACATCATCTTCAATGGGGAAAGCCTGAAAGCTTTTCCTCTAAAATCAGGAACAAGACAAAATGCCCACTGTCACTATTGTGCTGGAAGTTCTAAACAGAGGAATTAGACAAGAAAAAGAATAAAATGCATCAAATTGGAAAGGGAGAAGTAAAACTCATTGTTTGCAGGTGATATGATACTATATGTTGAAAATCCTGAAAATCTACAGCAAAGCTACTAGAGCTAATAAACGAGTACACCAAAGTGGTAGGGTACAAGATCAACATCCAAAAATCAATAGTATTTCTACAAACTAGTGATGAGCAATCTGAAGAAGATATCAAGAAAAAAAGTCCATTTAAAATAGTAACCAAAAGAATAAAATATTATGAATAAATTTAGAAAAGTATGCAAAAGACCCATACACAGAAAAGTATAAGATATCGTTGAAAGAAATCATGGAAGACCTAAATGATGGAAGGACATACCATATTCATGGATTGGAAGACTAAATACAGTTAAGATATAAATTCTAGCCAAATTGACTTATAGATTCAATCCAATACCAATTAAAATCCCAATTTGGGATTTTTATTTGGAAGGGATAGGGTACCTCAAATAGCTAGAAATATCTTGAGAAAGAAAAGTGAAGTAGGAGGTCTCATAATATCTGACTCTCAGGCATATTAAGAAGCTACAGTGTTCAAAACAGCATGATACTGGCATAAAGATAGATATACTAACCAGTGTTTTATTGAATTGAATGTTCAGAAATAGACCCTATCAGCTATGGACAATTGATCTTTGATACAGTGGTCAAGCCAACCTATTTGGGACAGAACAGCCTCTTTGATAAATGCTGTTTGGAGAACTGGATATCCAAATGCATATCCGTATGCAAAAGAATGAAAGAGGATCCATATCTCACACCCTATACAAAAATTAACTCAAAATGGATCAAAGATCTAAACATAGAGTTGAGACCATAAAACTTTTAGAGGAAAATACCTTATAAATCTTGAAATTTATGATTGCTAAAAGATGGAAAGAACCCAAATGTCTATCAGTGGATAAGTAGCTAAAGAGGATGTGGATATGACGGAATATTACACAGCTGTAAGACAGAATAAAGTCATGAAGCGTGTAACAATGTGGATGAACCTTGAGGACATTATGCTGAGTGAAAATAGCCAGAAACAAAAAGACAAATACTATACGGTCTCACTAATATGAACTAACATTAATGAGTGAACTTTGAGAGTTGAAGTTAAGAACACAGGTTATCAGGAGATAGAAATAGGGTAGAGATTGGGCATTTGGTTCTGAAGGAATACCATTGTGCACCAGGACTGACTGTAAAAATTCACAAATGGATAATGCAATACTATCTGATTGTAGCACAATAATATAACTACACTGGGAACTTTCTCAATGTGATTAAGGGAATATATGAAATTGAATGTGAGCATATTCAGGGAGAAGGGAGGGGAGCATGTATGAAACCAGAATGAAAGATAGAGGATAAAGACTGAGACTGTATATCTTAGGAATGCCTAGGGTGGACAATGATGGCAACTAAATGTATAAATATAAAAACGTTTTACACAAGGGAGAACAAGTGGGTCTAAACAATGCAAAGTGTTGAAAATGGATGGTATATACAGGAGTAAGTACAAACAATGCAAGCTAGGGTCTATAGTGAACAGTAACCTTGTAATATGCTGCCACTGAATGTAACAAAGGCATTATGCCAAAACTAAATGTCAACAAGCACAGAGACATGGGGGAAAGGTACGGATTCTTTACAGAAGAAAAGGAAATGTCTTCATATAGATTATGGTGGTGAAGGCATGTCTATTTACTTAGGTTGGATTGTATAATGTGCAAATAAAATTGTTAAAAAATGAACAGAGAGAAACAAATGCTAGAGAAAATGTGGAGAAAGAGATGTACCTATTCACTGTTGGTAGGGAAGCTGAGAAGTGCAGCCCCTCCAGAGGACAGTATGGTGGTTTCACAGGAGGCTAGGGGTGGGGTTGACATATGATCTGGCAATCCTGCTGCTAGGTACATACTGAGAGGAACGGAGAGTGGGGACACAAATGAACATTTGCACACTAGTGTTCATGGTGGCAGTGTTTGCAGTATGCAACAGATGGAAGTGGCCTGAGAGCACAACGACCAAGGAATGGAAGGGGGAACTGTGATATTTACATTCAACTGATTACTGGGTGGCTGCAAGAAGGAATGAAGTTGTGAGGCACGCAACTAGCTGAATGAAACTTAAGTACATTATGTTGAATGAAATGTCAGAAACAAAAAGATTAATATCATGCCTTACTCATATGGACTAACTATAATACAGAAACTAGGAGAATTAAAGTCAAGGGCATGGGTCATTAGGTTGGGGCCTATAGTAAAGGTTCCTAGATTGTAACCTCTTACAGCAGTCACATATAATTAGGAGTTGTATCTGATATTTCTAAATTCTGTGATACTGAGCTATTTGTATATAATCTGGTCGTTCCATGAAATTTTGGGTATTCACAGGACACCTAAGACTCAGAGTTAGAGCACTGAATTTATAAAAGTCAGCATTACCCCATTCAGCAACTGTTTAAAAAGCTGGAAAAGTGATCAGAGTTTGTCTAGAGATATGAATGAAACTGATCTGGATAGGACTAAGGTAACTTAGAATACTGGATAAAGGATGATATGGTCCATATTTTCGAACTTTAATCTCTGTGCAAGACCTAAGGGAGAGATGTTTATTTGGTGCAAAATTTATATTTTGGGTATCACATAATCTAATCTAACTTGTATGGTCAGTTTACTTGAATACCATCATTACATGGAATCATGAATAGGGCATGAGATCCTCTTGGTTTGTGAGGTTAGTGTGATGCCCTGATATATCTCAGAATAATTTGGGCAGAGAATAAAAAGGTATTTGCAAAGTCCCTTTGGGGGACTGGGGAGAAATGAGGAAACATTCAACTTTCCCATCTGGGGAACTCCTGATATTCTCATAGGCAGTGGGGTCAACCAATTCAATAGGCTGAGCCCTCAATCATGGGGCTCGCCCCTATGAAGCTTATTCCTGCAAGGAAGAAGTTAAGCCTATTGATGATGATGCCTATGAGTCACCCCCATAGAACCCCTTTTGTTGCTTAGATGTGGCCTCTGTAAGCCAACTTGGCAGGTAAATTCACTGCCCTCCTCACCACATGGGACATGACTCCCAGGCATGTGAATCTCTCTGGCAACATGGGATCTGACTCCCAGAGATGAGCCAGGATCTGGCATGAGAATGGGAAAAGCCTTCTTGACCAAAAGAGTGAAGAGAGAAATGAGGCAAAATAAAGTTTCAGTGGCTGAGAGATTTCAAACAGAGTCAAGAGGTTATCCTGGAGGTTATTCTTATGCATTACATAGATATCCATTTTTAGTTTATGATGTATTGAAGTGACCAGAGAGAGAAGTACTTGAAACTGTTGAACTTGTGTGCCAGTAGCCTTGATTCTTGAAGGCAACTGTATAACTATATAGCTTTTACAATGTGACTGTGTGATTGTGGAAACCTTGTTTCTGATGCTCCTTTTATCCAGGGTATGGACAGATGAGTAAAAAAAAAAAAAAAAAGTAAAAATAAATAAATAATAGGGGAAGATAAAGGGTAAAAAATTGGGTAGATTGAAATACTGTGGGTCAATGAGAGGGAGGGGTAGGGGGTATGGGAAGTATGAGTTGTTTTTTTTTTTCACTTTTTGGTTTTTTTTACTGGAGTGATGCAAACGTTCCAAAAATGATCATGGTGAAGAAACTACAACTATGTGATGATATTGTGAGTCACAGATTGTATAATATGGTTGGATTGTATGTGTGTGGATATTTCTCAATAAAAATATTTTTTAAAATTCATAGAATTAAAAATGACTGAAAGAATTGTTGCTAGCAGACTTGTGCCGCAAGAAATAAAGAAGGTTCTCAGCTGAAAAGAAAGGACACCAGATGAGAACTGTATTGAACATAAGGAGCAAAGATCACCAGAAATGATAGAAATGTAGATACAGACATTAGAATCCAGAGTTACTACAATGAGTATCTGGTTTTCAGCAAAAAATTATTAGACACGTGAAAGAATAATTAAGTGTAACTAATACTCAGAATAAAGCAGTATTTTCTTCTCTTAATTAAATAATGTGATTAAACAATAATTACAATTTTTATTGTTGGGCTTACATCATATATGCATACTAAATCCATTTAATATTTATAATAACAGTTGCATAAAGGAGGGGAAGAAATGGAGCTATATTTTATCAACTAAGCAATTTTTACTGGAATTAAGCATTTACCTGAAGTAAGTTGCAATAGGTTAAATGTGCATATTGTAATTGCTAGAAAAAAAAAACTGTTCTAGTTTGCTAGCTGCTGGAATGCAATATACCAGAAACAGAATGGCTTTTAAAAAGCGGAATTTAATAAGTTGCTAGTTTACAGTTCTAAGCCTGAGAAACTGTCCCAATTAGAGCAAGTCTATAGAAATGTCCAATCTAAGGCATCCAGGGAAAGATACCTTGGTTCAAGAAGGCCGATGAAGTTCAGGGTTTCTCTCTCAGGTGGAAGGGCACATGGTGAACATGGTGATATCTGCTAGCTATCTCTCCTGGCTTCCTGTTTCACGAAGCTCCCCAGGAGGCATGTTCCTTCCTCATCTTCAAAATGTTTCCTCTTTTACAGGACTTCAGAAACTAATCAAGAGCCACCCAAATGGGTGGAGACACATTTCCCCCAATCCAGATTAACAAACACTCTTGATTGTGTTACATCTCCAGGGAGATGATCTAATTACAGATTCAAACATATAGTATTGAACAGGGATTATTCTGCCTTTACAAAATCGGATTTAGATTAAAACATGGCTTTTCTAGGGGCATACATCCTTTCAAACCAGTACAAACACTAAGAAAATAATTTTTTTAAATATAGTTAAAACAAATAAACAGAAGATATTAACTAACAAGTATGTTTAAACATATGCTATAGAGAAAACAGATTACACATGGCAAATGAAAATCCAATTGTCAACATAAAGAAATGTAGAAAATCCTTAATAGTTGGAGATTATCAAACACCCTTCTAAAAGATTCATAGGTTGAAGAAAAATCACAAGGGATATTAGAAACATCTTTAATTGAATGAAAATGAAAGTAAGCCTCTTGACATTTTGGGTGATGCAGCTGAAACAGATTGGAAGGAAATCCTTATCATTAAATTCTTATCATTAGAAAGAAATAACTAAATGCAAAAATTAAGCTTTCATCTGAAGCTAAAAAAGAAGAGTAAATCAAGTTCAAAGCAAGTAGAAGGATGAAGTAATGAATATCAGAATAGAAATCGAAATTAAACAGAAAATAGAATAAATTAAAGGAATCAAAAGTTTGAAAAGACAAAAAATTGATAAACTTTTAAATAGATTTAACAAAAAAGAGAATACAAAAATTACTAATATCTGGAATCTATGAGGGACATAATTACAGATAGTACAGAAAAGATTACAAGGGAATATTATGAACAACTTTATACCAACAGAACAACTTGGAGATATGGAAAAATTCTTTTAAAGACACAAATGGCCAATATTTAAGAAAAGAAAGAGAAACTCCAAATAAATTGCTTCAGTTAAAGAAATTGAATTAAATAGTGAAAAATCTTCCAACAAGGAATAGGCTAACAGTTTAAATTAAACAACCTCATGATGGACAGCGAGACTGGAAATAAGTCCACTCAAGTACATCTGCACCTATGGCAACCAGTGTACAGACTGAATATGGTGGGGGAACAAAAGTGGCTAAATGCCAGGGGCTTGTGTGTAAGTTTTGGGAAAACATCTTGGATTGTGCTCTTTTATCAAAACAAGATGCAGTTGGGGTAGGCTGAGTATAAGGCTTAGTGACCAAATCTAGGTATTTATTAAATACCAGAAGAACAAACAATACCAAACATTCACAAAAGCTTTCAGTAAATAGAAAAGAGAATACCTCCAAACTCATTTTATGAAGCCAGCATTAATCCTGATCTCAAAGCAAGGCAAAGACATTATTAGAAAAGAAAACTACAGGTCAATATCCCTCATAAATATAGAAGAAAAAAATCCTGAACAAATACTCTCAAACCCAATATAGCAACAAACATAAAGGATTGTACACCATGTCCAGGCAGTGTTTATCCCAGAAATGCCTGGTTGGTTTAACAGTTAATATCAAGTAAGGTAGTGATGTCGCTTATTAAGAAAATAAAGGAAAAGCCACATAATCATCTTAATAGACACAGAAAAAGCATGTGACAAAAATCTATCACTCACACAAAACCGAAGCTGAAAATAAACTAGTAATGTAAGAAGACTTCCTCAAAGTGTTAAAGGGCACCTATGGAAACCTCCATCTAACATGCTTAGTGGTGAAATACTAAATGTTTTTGCCTTATAATCAGGAACAAGGCAAGGGTGTTCACTCTCACCAATTCTATTCAACTTTTTGTTGGAGAGTCTAGCTAGGGTAAAAAGGCAATAAAAAGAAGTTTTCTAATCTATAGATTAGAAAATAAAAGAATAATCTATATTCATATATGACATGACCCTCACTTAGAAAATTCTAAAGAATCTACAAAGGAATCAGTAAATCTAATATACAAGTGCAGCAAAGTCACAGGATGTAACATTATGCAATTAATAAACATATTACATTTAACTAGCAGGGGACAATTTAAAATGAATTTAAGAAAAATATTCCATTTTAATTAGAACAAAAAGAAAAAATACTTAGAAATATATATATATTATATATATATATAATTTTTTTGGCACGGGCAGGCTTGGAAATCAAACCCGGGTGTTCTAGTTTGCTAGCTGCCAGAATGCAATATACAGAAACAGAATGGCTTTTAAAAAAGTGGAATTTAGTAAGTTTCTACTTTGCAGTTCTAAAGCTGAGAAAATGTCCTAATTAAAGCAAGTCTATAGAATGTCCAATCTAAGGTATCCAGGGAAAGATACCTTGGTTCAAGCAGGCTGATGAAGTTCAAGGTTTCTCTCTCAAATGGAAAGACACATGGCGAACATGGTTAGGGTTTCTCTCTCAGCTGGAAGGGCACATGGCGAACATGGTGTCATCTGCTAGCTTCCTCTCCAGCTCCCCAGGAAGTGTTTTCCTTCTTCATCCCCAAAAGTCACTGGATTCTCTGCTCTATGGTTCTGCAGCATTCTGTTGTGGCTTTCTTGTAGCTCTGTCTTTCTTTTCTGCACTCTCTGAATTTCCAGCTTTCTCCAAAATACTTCCTCTTTATAGGATTCCAGTAAAGAAATCAAGACCCACCTGGAATGGGTCTCCATCTAATCCAATTTAACACCCACTCTTGAGTGAGTCACATCTCCATGGAGCTAATCTAATTAAAATTTCCAATATACAGTACTAAATAGGGATTAGAAGAAATGGGCTGCCTTTACGAAATGGGATCAGGATTAAAACATGGCTTTTCTAGGGTGCATACATCCTTTCAAACCAGCACACCTGATTTCCAGTATGGCAGGCAAGAATTCTGCCACTGAGCCACCCTTCCACTGCCCAGAAATATATTTTTAAAAACAGTGCAAGATCTATACACTGTAAGCTACAAAATAATGCTGAGAATAATAAAAGAAAATCTAAATATACGGAGAGATATAACATATTCACAAACCAGAAGACTCAATATTGTTAAAATGGTAATGCTCTCCAGGCTTCTATATAGGATCAATGCAATCCTTAAAATTCCAGTAGACTTTCAAAATATATATACAAATTGACAAGATAATCTTAAAATTTTCTTAGAATTCAAAGGAACTATAATAACCAGGACAATTTTGAAAAAGAATAAAATGAGAAAAGTTTATATACCTGAATTTTAAAATTATTGTAAGGCAACATTGATCAGGAAAGTGTGTTATTAGAAATTTATACATGTAAATGACACAGAATATACTGTTCAGAAATCAACCTTTATATTTATGGTTAATACATTTATGGTTAACTGAATCTCAACAAAGATGCTAAGATAAATCAATGGGGAAATAATAATCCTTTCAATGAATGTTGTGGGGAAACTTGAATGTCTATATTCACAACCCATTTTTAAAAAACAGCTCTTTGGTTAGGGAGAGTTTGCTCAGATCTGAAAGAAAAGCACAAACCATAAAAAGAAAAAAGATAAATTGGGTTTCATCAAAATTTAAAATATTTATGCTTCTAAAGACAGCCCTCAGAAAATAAAATTTATTGAACAGGAGTAAACACTTGCAAAGCATTATCTAAAAAAGGACTTATATTCAGAATGTATAAAGAAGATATAACTCAACAATAAGAAGACTTAAAAAGAGCCGCAACTACTCAATGGTAGATAGTGAGACTGGAAATGAGTTCACTCAAGTACATATGCACCTATGGCAACCAGTACACAGATTGTATATGGTGGGGGAACAAAAGTGGCTAAAATACCAGGGGCTTGTGTGCAAGTTTTGGGAAAACATCTTGGATTGTGCTCTTTTATCAAAACAAGATGCACTTGGGGTGGGCCAAGCTCAGGATTTAGTGGCCAAATCTCAGCATATTGTCAGGGAGTTACAGAGAGGAATGCTTGAGGAGTGGAGCAAGGGTGAGATCAATCCTTAGTCAGGAGATACTATAAATATCACACAATAAGGGATAGTGACTGGAAGAAGGCACACAGTAAAAGCTTCAGTGAGTGTGGAAATGTTCTGCATCTTGTTCTAAATTGTAATTACATTGGTGCATCATGTCTTAAAATTCACTGAACTGTACATTTATGAATTGTGCACTGTTTTCATGTATGTCATACTTGCATAATTATATTTCTAAAAACACTAAACAGAGTGAATGTTTTTAAAGAATATGAACAATTGAAGAAAGAAGCAAAGAACTGGAAGAGAAACTTGAATAAATATTTATCCTGCATGCAACAAGGCAAACAGAGGTATAAAATTATGAGAGATTAAAAGACAAGGAAGTCAAAATATTTAGAAATTTTATCCTCAACCTAGAAAAAGAAGAGAAAAGTAAATACAAAGTGAGCAGAAAGAAGGAAATAACAAAGAACAGAGCTAAGATAAATGAATAGAGAAGAAAAAAAAAACAGTAGAAAGAAATAAAGCAAAAGTTGATACTTTGAAAAAATCAGTAGAATTGATGGACCATAAAGAGTCACCCCCAGGAGGGTCTCTTTTGTTGCTCAGATGTGGACCTATCTCTCCAGCCAACATGATGAGCAGTCTCACCACCCTCCCCCTCTCTGCATGGGACATGACTCTCAGGGATGTGGACCTTCCTGGCAACGTGGGACAGAGATCCTGGAATGAGCTGAGACTCAGCATCAAGGGACTGAAAAAAACCCTAGAATGAGCTGAGAATTAACATCAAGGGATTGAGAGAACCTTCTCGACCAAAGGGGGAAGAGTGAAATGAGACTAAGTGTCAATGGCTGAGAGATTCCAAACAGAGTCGAGAGGT